>RJWM01014147.1:0-32321 GCA_004363535.1 Dasyprocta punctata | reverse complement strand
CTGACAGTACTGAGAGAGCATTGAGTAACAAGAGAACACTGAGAGTACTGAGAGAGCACCAAGAGAACACTTAGAGTACCAAGAGAGCATCAAGAGTACCAAGAGAACAGTGAGAGTACCGAGAGAGCACTGAGAGTACCTAGTGAGTACTGAAAAATACCGAGAGAGCATTGAGAGTACTGAGAGCATTGAGAGTACCGAGAGCACTGAGAGTACCAAGAGCACCAAGAAAGCACCAAGAGACCACTGAGAGCATCGAGAGAGCACCGAGAGTGCCGAGAGAGTACCATGAGAGCACTGAGATTATGAAGAGAGCACCGAGAAAGCACAAGAGTACCAAGAGAGCACTGAGGAAGAACTCAGAAAGCACTAAGAGTACTGAGAGAGCACTGAGAGTACCAAGAACACCAAGAGAGCACTGATAGAGCACTGAGAGTACAAGGAGCATAGAGAGAGCACTCGGAGAGTACTGAGAGTACTGAGAGAGCACTCAGAGGGTACTGAGAGTACCAAAAGAACACGGAGAGAGCTCGAGAAGGCTGCCGGGCCTGGGAAGTTCAGGCTGTGGGCACTGAGTTGGGGGACAGGCTTGCACCTTGCCCCTGTGCTCGGCAGATCACACTTCCTCATGGCCTTGCCTGCAGCTATGTGACGCCCTCTTGGGAAGCCAGACAGATGCCAGCACTGCTCTCGAAACCACAGAACTGTGACCCAAATAAGCTCTTGCCTTTGTGTATGACCCAGACTCAGGTTGTCATAGGGAAAAAACCCTTGGAAGTCAGCGGGTGACATGTAGAAACCAGTGTCACCTGGCAGGAAGAGAGGAGGAAGGAAGCGAGGACGGGGCAGGCTGTGGCAGAGGCAGGCAGCAGCAGGGTGGACGTCTTCCAGCCCAGCCAGGCACCTCACACCCTCAAGTCCTGCAGAAAGAGGGAAGCTCCTGAGACAGCACTTCTCTGGTCAGAAGGCGGCCCAGGGCCTGAGGTTCAGCCCTCTCCATGCAGCCACCACAGGCGAATAGGAGGTGGCAGCCCAAAGAAAACCCCAGCTTTGTTTCTTCAGGCCATTTAACAACCTGCAAGGCTGTCAAGGGAAGGCGAGCCTTGCTCCAGGAACCAAGGAAACTCACTTCCACCTGGGCACGCCCCCGCATAGGAATTAGGTCCAGGTGTTGGGGTGCATTCTTCCCCTCAAAGGAAAAGACTCTGAAGTCACCCTGTAACAGCTGGAGGAAGGTTCACAGAAACACCCTGACTTCAGTGCAGTGTTAGTGCAAGAAAGGGAACTTGCTTCTCTGACAGCCTCGATGCCGCTCTGCAGGTAGCACCTGCCACACACACCCAGGGCCATCACCTTAACCCCATGAGAATGCACCAGTGCACCTCCGCAGATCCCGAGACCCAGAGGCCCAGGGTCACTCTCGCGACCCCTTCTCAGTTTGCAGTCCTGCCCCAGCCTCCCGGCCTCTTACTTGCCACAGCTGTCAGGCCTGCTGTCCGAGGGGCCCAGCACTGTGTCCATGAAGGTCGCCACGTTGGAGAACCCGGCCGGCAGCTCGTCCCACTCGTCGAACTTGATGCCGCTGCCCAGGGAGTAGAAGCCCTCAGCACACTTGCTGCACACCTGGTTCCGCATCTCCAGGTACTCGCCGGAGCCACAGGAGAAGGCTGCAAAGCAGAAGGTGGCATGTAACCCCCTCCCAGTCCCACTTCCTTCTTGGCCTGGCCCAGCCTGCTCTGTTCAGCTCCTCCCACCTCAGCCTCAGCTCCTCATCAGGAAAACACACATTATGCCAGCACTTCCCTTCCCTCTGTCTGACGTGCCTTCTTTGCCAAAATGCTCGGTCTGGAGAACCCTGGCCCTGGCTCCGCAGTGGCCCTGCTCTGAGGACCTCGTCCCAGCCCACCGCAGGTGGGCAGCTGTCCAACGCCACCTTCCCATGATGCTGCCTTCAAGCACTCACAGACGAGACACTCAGCAGGGGATCTGTGGCTTCCAGCTTTAAAAAAGTCACTATTTGGGGATCCTGGTTGTATCTGCCCAGGCTGGGTCTGAATCAAATGCTGATCAGGTACAAGACAGCTCAGCATGGTGGGGGGCATGGAGTGTGACAGCAGAGTAAGTCATCTCCGCTCGGAAGCCGGAGCCCATGCTCTCATGGCTCACGACCCAGCATCCCACTGCCTCGTGCGATCCCCGGCCAGGTTCTCTGCTCACCCCATGTGTTCCACCCAAAGACAGCACCCACTTCCTTCTGGGGCTGGCTTGTTACCAACGCCTCCAAGGGCATGGCTCTGCTCAGGGTAGTACCGCTGACTCTGCTCCAGACCAGGGCTTTCTAACCGTCTGCTGGGGTACGAAGAAAAGAGGGCAGATGAAACATCCCAGTTACCCGACACAGAGAAACGATCCGCCCAGCAGAGTGTGAAGCAGCAGCGCTCACACAGCCCCTCTCCTAGGCTACATGAGAAACGGAAACAGCTGATTCTGAGCAACTAGTTAAAGAATCAGCTAAACCCACATGTGTCCAGTGCCTTATCCACTGAACTGAGTGCATCCCTTCAGAAAAACTGAACAACGTTGTACGATGACTTTTAACATTTGACTCAACATCTGCAAACCAATAAAACGTCAGACAACAAGGGTTAGGCAAACCACTGCATGCTGGGTGCAAGGGCAAAACTGTCGGGGGTGGAGAGAAGAAGCCATCCTGGCCGGCTGTACCACTTCCTAACTCCGCAGCCTTGAGCGAGTGCTGCACCTCTCCAACCCTTGCATTCTGTCCCTAAAATAGGAGATAAATTCTCACGTAGCTGCCTCAGTGGGCTACACTGAGAAAATGTCCATGAAGTGGTTGCCACAGTGCTTAGCACTGAATAACTGCTCTCTGCATGCTTTTATTAGAACTGCCTGGACAGCAACAAAGAATTACAGTCATGGGGGAATTTCTATTGTTTCAGAGGTCACAGGTCTTCAGAATTAGACAGTATTTCTCTAGTATGGTAAGTAGTATCAGAAATTATGGGTCAGCATTACATTAAATCAAAGATCAGCAAACTATAGCCTGCAGGCCAAATATGGTGCTTAGCTTGCTTTGATAAATAAAGTTTTATTGAAACAGAGCCACAATTACCCTTTATATATTGGCTCTTTTTACACCATAATAACAGAGTTGAATTGACGCAAAAGAGAGGCTTATTACAGAGCTGAACATACTACAGTCTGAAAAAAAATAAAGTGAATTTGGAAGACTTTCATCGGAGTCCAAAACTGAACTTAATTTATCACTAAATTTATAATTAACTTAAGAATTAATGTATCAATAATTTAAGAATATTTTATGTTGTTGTAAGGGACTATAAAAACTAAAAAGAAAACTGTGACTCTTCTAAGCACAGTGACCTTACTTCAGTGTCCACCGCCCTGCTGATATCAGGAAGCACAGTGTCTACGAGGCAACAGGAGCCGAGAGACAAGTCCCTCTGACAGGAAGTACTGCACTCAGTACTCCACGGACACAGGAAAGGACTGCTTGCAAGAGTTCAGCTGTAGAGAATACTGAAGGACCAGACCCTGAGCCACTTCTCCAAATGGGGTTCAGCCTCCACACGTGATCAGCACCCATCTGTCTGCGTGCCCCTCTGCGCGGACCTCGCCCCAGCGGGCAGCTGACCAACCAAATGATTGACGGACCTGGCCAGGACAGCACCGCACCCACACCTGCACATGGCCCGCAGGACATGTACATCTCCCCAGGGGGCAGGGCTGGGACGTCAGCGCTGACCTTGGCAAGGCTGCTGGACATGGCAGGACAGAAGCGCCACATCAATAAATAACAAAAATACAGTGCCATACTGATCACAAGAGAGTCACCTGTCTACAGTCTGACAGGTGAAGACATCCTTTAGCCATGTGAAGTAGCAGCAGCAAGGTGCTACAGCCAGGTGTGTGGCACACACCTGTAATCTCACTACTAGGGAGGCCGAGGCAGGAGGACAGTGAGTGTGACGCCAGCTTGGGCTGCAGAGCCAGATCCCTGTCTCATGAGAAAATTTTAAGACAGCCAGAAGAAATGTAGCTCCCTGGGTTCAATCCCTGCCACCAAAAAAAAAAAAAAAAAAGTGCTTTGTGAATAGGCGCTGATCCCCTGCAGACAGAACACATCCTCTGGTTCGTGAAGCCACCGCACTGCTTTCCACAGCAGCGGTACTACCCGCCCACATACACCATGCTGAGGGTGCCGAGGCCTCCCTGCTCCCATCCCACCCCCAGCACCCGTTACCCTTTATCTCCTGGGCCACCACCACAGGCAGGTGACCAGTGACGCTGGGAGCTTCCACATCGTCTTCTCAGAAATGCTCACTCAGCTGCTTTGCCAGCTTTTAAACCGGCCGTGTTTCCGGCTCATCTGGACAGGGGCCCTGGCCAGCCTCGTGCGGGCTCCTCCCAGGTCGGGTGCCTTCCTCTGCGGCCGCCTGGCCTGTGCAGCCTCCCGTCTGCGGGCTCCACTCACCCACCGTTCTGCTGCTTCAGCTGTGGAGTCAAATGCAGAAAAGCCCCGCAGACCAAGGTCTCACGGCTGCCCCTACTCCTGCACGAGTGTCTCCTTACACTCTCCACCTCTTCCGAACTGATTTTTAATATGGTGAGAGATAACGGCCCGAGTTCACTCTGTGTGTGTGGACATCAGCTTTTCCAACGCCCTGTATTGAAGACGTTGTTCTGTTCCAATTGTGTGTTTTTGGCATCTTTGTCAAAAACTAATTGCCTAAGTATTTCATTTTTTTGGATGTTATAGTGAAGGGTATGATTTCCCTTATTTCTCTCTCAGTGACTTTGTTGTTTGTGTACAGGAATGCTATTGATTTTTGACCGTTCACCTTGTATCCAGTTACATTACTAAATTTGGTTATTACTTCTAGAAGTCTTCTAATGGATCTTTGGAGGTCTTCTATGTAGAGTATCATATCATCTGCAAATAATGATAATTTCACTTTTCCTTTCCTATCTTTATTCCCTTTATTTCTTTCTCTTGTCTAATTGCTCTGGCTAATATTTCCAGAACTATATTGAATAGGAGTGGTGATAATGGACATCCTTGTTTTATATATACGTATATGTAAGATAACTAAAATGAACACACTGCTGAATGTATTCGTCATTGATAAAGAACAATTAATACTCATATGATTAGATCAATTTTACATGTCTATATCTGTTAATGGAAACAACCATTTTGAAGATAATGATATGCAATATTGCAACCATTGTCAAGTGTCTATCCTGTTTTGTAAACCTGTAATGTTACCGTTGTGCATTTACTCTAGTCGTTTGTTTGTCTCTTTTGCTTTCTGTCTTTCTTATATGTGTCTTTTTTTCTCTTAAATAAATTTTTAAAAAAAACTAATTGCCAATCAATGGATGGGTTCATCCTGGACTCTATTCTGTTCTGGTCGATATGTCTGTTTTGGCTATATATTTAGATGTTTTCCACTAGAACTGCAGAAACCAGCCTAGGGACCCCACCGCCTCTTGGCTCAGAGCCCCAATCCTCCGCTGGGGCTGCCGCTCAGTGGTAGATGTGCCCTAGTGTGCACAGGTCCCTGCGTTCAGCCACAGCACCAACACAGAACAACACAGAGACCTCTGATCACCTGCGACTGGAGACTCCGGGGGAGCAGGACCACCGCACAGCCGGTGCTCCGCCTCTGTCCAGAGTCCTAGAGACTCACGGGGAGGGCACAGCAGTTACCACTGTCCCAGAGCCCAGCGTCTGACCCGAAGATCCCGGTGCACTTTGTGCTCTGCAGGAAGCACAGCCCAAGACCAGGATTCCAGAGTGGACTTGGAGACCTGCACGGCCGTCACCGTGCCCACCTGCCCTGCTCACCTGAGCCAGACTCTGCTCCTCACTCCACAGCCCCTGGTGGCCTGGACCCCGTGAGGGGTACTTGAAAGAGCTACACCCCAGGTGTGGATTTTTAAAAATCTCAGCTAGCAAACCAAAACCAACAATATTTTCATGAGAATCTCCCTTTTCTTTCACTTCCAAACTGCATTCATTTGCATCCAAAGCTATTACTCTAACAACCATTATTTTACTCTGTTTATTTGGTTTGGGTTTTCTGTTTTGTTTTGTTTTGTTTGTTTTTGGCACAGTACTGTAATGACAATTGATGTCAGGCCTTCACACTGAGTTATATCCCCAGCCCTTTTTTATTTTTTTTTTTTTTTTTTTTTTTTTTTTTTTTTTTTTTTTTTTTTTTTTTTTTTTTTTTGAGACAGTGTCTCACCAAATTGCTATGTTACCCAGGCTGGGATCAAATTTTTGATCCTCCTGCCTCAGCCTCCCAGGGTGCTGGGATTACAGGAATGTCCCACCACACCCAGCTGCTTATCCCTTACATTAAAAAAAATTTAAAAAATTTAAAAAATTTAAAAAATAAAAACCTCATCGAGGTATGATTGCCTGACAACATGCTGTACATATTTCAAATACAAGTCGATGAGTCTGGAGGTAAGTACTTATCCACGAACCCAGCACTGTAGTGCATGCCATAAACCTACCCAGCAACTCCAAGTTTCTTCTCGCCCTCTGTGCTTATTTTTCTCTTGAAAGGACATTCAACATAAAATCTACCTTTAGGAAACGATTAAGTATAAAACACGGTGTTGTTAACCACGGGCATCAGGCTTTAAGTGGAATCCAGGACTGGTTCCTTTTCTATAACCCAAGCTTTGCAGGCTCTGACTACTGCGGCCTGGCTTCCCACCCCAGCCTCCGGAAACTGCATTCCGCACCGCTTCTGGGTTTGGCTGTTCAGACTCATGCTGTGCGCTGCATCGTGCAGTGTCTGTCCTTCTGTCTGGCTTACTTACGATGCCCCCTGCTTTACTTCCCTTCGAAAGACAAGTACGCACTGAATCTTCTCGACCCTCGATGGCCACGCAGGCTGCTTCTTCCATAGTAGGGTGACTATAACTGTGGCAGCATGGGACTGCAGGGACCCCAAAATCTGACTGCACTCCCCCCGACCATACCGACCGTAGGAGTTTTGGATTCTATGCTGGTTCTGCTTTACATTTCTGAGGAACCGCTACGCGGTCCTCTACAGTGGCTACAGTACTGACTGACACTCCCACCAGAATTCTTCCAGGGCGGCCTCCTGTGTCCTTACCAACACTGGGTAATGTGTTATCTTTTCCTTTGGGGGAGTCATAGCCATTCTAACAGGTGAGGTGCTATCTCATTACAGTTGGGTATGAATTTCCCTGCTGACTAGTTGCCTCAAGAACTTTTCACATGCCTGATGCAGCCACGTGTGGGTCTTTTTTAAGAAACATACGTACGGTTTATTAAGAGTTTATTGTTTGGGTGTTTTTTCTGCTAGAATTCGTTATTCTTTTTATTCTGGGGGGCTTTTTAAAAATTTTGTTGGTGTGGGGGGTGGGGCACCAGGGATTGAATGAACCCAGGCCTTCACACTAAGCTACATCACCAACACTTTTAACCTTTTTGAGGCAAGTCTTCACCTGGGCACAAATCTTTGATCCTCCTGTCTGTCTTCCAGGCTGCTGAGATTACAGGTATGTGCCACAGAATGCCTACCTGCCTCTACACATTTTTAACTGAGTTATTTGGCATTTTGCTGTTGACTTGAAGGTTCCCCATTTATGTCGAAGATTAACTTTTTATCAGACATACAATTTGCAAATATTTTCTCCTATCCCATAGGTTGTCTTCTCATCCTGTTATTTTATGTGCTGTGCAGAAGCACTTTGGATTGCTTTGATTTGACTTGTCTATTTTTATTTTTGTTTTGTTTTCTGAGTGTATGTGGTCAAATCCAAACATCACTGCCCAGACTAACATTGCCATTTTTCCTCTGCAGCTTCACAGTCCCAGATGTTACATTCTGATCTGGACACCTGTGGAGCTGCTGTTCAGGGCAAGGTAAGGGTCTGACCTCCACGGCATGTGGACATCCAGCTGTCTCAGCAGCATGCTGACCATGCAGCCCTCTCTGTCGAAGCTTAGTCACTGCATGTGTGGGTTTGTGTCTGGGCCCATCCTGCCACGGAGCAGTGTCTGTTTCTATGCCGATGCCACACAGCTCCAGAGCAGCTTTGCAACACGCTCCACCACCGGAGGCCTGCAGCTCTGTTCCTTCTGCTCAGAACAGTGCAGCTTGTTGAGGTGCTCTGCGGCTGTGCATGGATTTTAGGGGTTTTTCCTGTTTCTGCTCTTAAAAAGTCTCTGGAATTTTGAATAAGGACCTCACTGAATCTGCAGATCAAGGTGGATCGCGTGAACACTGAAACAATAACAATTCTTACAGCCCATGACACCTTTGGATTTACTTGTGTCTGCTTTGTTAGTGTTTTCAAGCTTTCAGTGTCCAAGTCTTTGACCTCCTTTAAGTTTATTCCTACTTTATGATTTTCACATTATTGTAAATCAGTCTATCTTCTTGGGTTCTTTTTTGGATGTTTCTTTATTAGTATAAAGAAATACAAATGGGTTTTGTATGCTGATTTTTTAGCCTACAACTTTGCTGAGCTTGTGAACCAGTCTAACAGTTCTCTGTGGAATCTTAGTGTTTCCTCCATGTAGGACAGTGCCATCTTCAGAAGAGGCAGCTTTGCCTCCTCCTCCCCAAGCTGGGTATGCTCTTCCTGCTCACTTCTCCACCAAGGACTCCCTGAAGACAGGGAATGGAGGCGCAAGACGGAGCACCCTTGTCGTGTTCCAGATCCGGAAGCAAACACGTCAGCTGTGGGCGCGTCACGTGCTGCAGCAAGCGCCTTCCCCCCGCGACTGACTGCATCGTGAATGCTGGCTTTTTAAAATGCTCTTCCTGCATCTACTGAGATGACTGTGGTTTTCATTCTTCGTTCTAAGTGCTGAATCATATTAATTGAGTTGCCTATGTTAAATCCGCCTTGCATCCTAAGGATAAGCCCTGCTTGTTCACGACATATCGCCATTTAATGTGCTATCGTTAAACTTGATCATCCAATCTACAGATAAGAGCCATACTTCAACCAATTTTTATTATAATTTCCTTCCTCCTGCCAACTTTGGCCTTAGTAATTTACCTCCTTCTCCTTAATGTACAACATCAGACAGCTTATTTGATGTCTCTTTTTTAACATAGGCACTTATCACTATAAACTTCCCCATTAGTCTTGCTTCTGCTGCGGTCCATAAATTTATCGGTGTGATTTCTATTCTCTTTAAGCATTCTCTTTTTTCCTTTTGATATCTTTCTTGATCCACTGGTTGTTCAAGAGGAGTATGTAGTTTAATTTCTATGTATTTGTGAATTTTCTCATTTTCTTTTTATTCTATGTACAGATTATTTTATAGTAAAAACATTGGCAATCACAATTCAGTCTTGCAAAATCAGTGCCATATTATGATGAATGTAATTGCAAGTTAAAATTATGAACCTAATCAATTTATGAACAGAAATAAATATTTGACCATAATGATGCTAAAGTTATTTTCAGAAGACACTAATGCACTTCCTGTTAGAAAAATATAAATTTCTAAGTGGAACATCTTTACCATTTTTGCACATAATAAACTATGAGATGACATGTAAATATCTAATTTCATCAAGATTTTTTCGTATCAAATAAAATCATATTCCTGGCTGAAAATGTTCCTTCTAGTCATTTTAATGAACAATCCAATCAACCATAAAATCAAATATGTTTCTTTTGAAAGACATAAGCCCTAACCTTCATTTTCTCCAGGAAAATGGTGTGAAAAGTAGATGCTCTGTGGTATGCTATAGGTCCCCGGTTATTGCTGCGGAGACACTGGCTGGGTTTCCACAGCTATCACCAGGGACTGCCCCTTCCAGCCTTGTGAGGTCACAGGCGGGGACACCACCTCACCAGTGAGCTTCTCCCTCACAGCTGTGGAAAGGCAGGAATCGTGCTGAGACGTCTTGGTGGTGTATTTGTCTGAAAGAGCCCGAGTGCCAGCCGCACGGTCAGGGTGAAGCAAGTGGGGTTCTAGGTCAGTTTCCCTTGGGAGAGGCACAGGACCCCTTCCAGGGGCTGGTGATACCCTCACTCAGGCATCCCCCTGCTCCTCCTGCAGCACATCTGTGTCTCAGGGATGCTATTCTCATGGGCCTGCTGGAACACTGCCCAGCTGGGGAATGGTGGGCAAGTGTGGTGTCCAGGGGTGTTGGAGCCATTGAAGCTGAATACATGCGAGGGGCCATGGCTGAACTGAGAACAAAGAGACACCTCAAAGGGCAAAACAGGCCACAGCTGTGGACACCTGGTCCCAACTCCAAATAATAGGATAGAGATTGTAGCTGCAGGCATCTCACTCTGGTAGTGACAGTCACCTGGAGACTCTCTCCTAGGATAGGTCTCCTACATTAACATAGTCTGTTACTTGGAGGAGTCCTTGAACCACCACCCCCCCCAAGGTCCTGCTCAGGTTTTCTGCGTTTTCCACTCTAACCGCTTCCTTGCTTGAACACTAAATAAATACGGGCTACACAGAGACATCCCATCTTAGCCACCAGAGCCAAGAACTCTGCAGAGGGTTTTGATCCTCCCAGAGCCATAAAATCATACCACTTGTCTCATTTATTTAAGCCTTCACCATACATTTGTTTGGGAAATTGGGGATCTAGGCCAGGTCCCCGATACAGGGGGAGTTGAAACTGCCAAGGCAGTGACTCGCCCTGGTTGCCGTCATGCACACAGGCTGTCATGAGGAGCCATCTGTGGGGACAGCATTAGAAAGGTCCCAGAAATCAGTTAGGACCTTCCTGGGGAAGCCCTGCTTCATCACCAACAGAAATCACTGTGAGGCCTTGTCAGCCTCACTGTGGAATTTGCAATGAACACCCTCCCCACTTGCCGTAAACTGCTCGAAGGCATGTGAACCACCCACGTGCCCGCTGGGGTTCATCCAGCAGCCCCGGTCACTGAATGGGAAGAGGCCTGATGCCGAGACGCAGGGCACAGGCACCAGACATCCTGTACCATGTCTAGGTCCTTCAGAAGCAACCAAGATTTCTGTCTGGGCCACAGATGGATGACAGAAACACCCTGGCACCCTGATGGAAAAAGTGAGGATGTAACTTCCCACGGGGTCCCCGTTACCATCTTTGGTGTAGTGTCTCACTGAAAAGCCATACAGATCATGAGCTATGTGGACTGAGCCTGGCTCTCCAACAGCCAAAGAGTGAACTGCAGTGGGCGCTCTTCCAGCGGGCTCCCATACCCATCCTGCATCACGGGGCTGATGCGCATGGCCGCACATCTCCTCCTTTATCTACTGATTCCTGGTTTCACTTTGCTGTAGTCAGAAAAGATACTTGGGATGAGTTCCGTTTGTCAAGACTCGCTATGTAACCTGATGCGTGATCCATCCTGGGGAATGGACCCTGGGTGTTGTAGAAGTGTGTGTGTCTTGTTGCTGCTGGTGGAAGATTCTAGAAACATGAGTCAGTTTCCTTTGGTCTCAAAGCTATTCAGATCTGTTCCTGGATTTTTCTATCTGGATGATCTGTCCATTCCATTACTATGCACTGCCGTCTGTTTCTCCTTTCAGATTCATCAATGTTTGCTTTATATATTTGGATGCCTGAACAGCAGTGCATTTGCATTTGTCCTATCTTTCTGTTGTATTGACTCTTTTATCACTATGTAATGACCTTCTTTGTCTCTTGTAATAATTTTGAACTTAAAGTCTATTTTTTATTTAACTGCTTATTTCTTGAGGTCCATTAAATATGGGTTATAAGAACAGATTTAAGAGAAAGAATCTGTACCCAGATTTTAAAAAGCTGATATGAATGTAGCACTTACTGACACAAGGAAAATTAGAAATATACAACCAAAGAATAAAGCTCAAACATATGCATATATAGCCCTGTAAGCCATGTGTCATTAAAACTACATTAATTCACTAGACCTTTTATAAGAACTACCAAAGTAAATTATGCACTCAGTATCCATACATGCATCTACATGTGTCTAAATATGTTTATATGTACATTTGCTTATATATTTCTTACTTCATGTGTACTACTGATTTACATACTGATATACTAGATCATTAAATGAAGTGCTCAAGACAATGCCCGATTTTATGCTTACACACTGAACACTACTGTGCTTTAAATAGCTATCCTCAATTAGAAAATGATGGGTTACAGCTGTATTGTTTGGAGTCAGGGACTCAGAAATATTTGAAAGAGTAAATAATAAAGTATTTCTCTTCCCCAAATAAAGCATCCAAATAGATGAGAAAGAGAAAATACACATGAACACCACCTGGAGACTGGGACAAGAGGACAGTTTCTGAGGACTGAAGAACAGCCAAGGAAGCCCAGGATCCAGCAGAGGTTTAGAAAGCCCTGAGCTTCCAGGGTGGAGCAGGAAACGACACAGCAGTGGGGAAGTGCGGTGAGACCAGGACTCCGCGCCCTCATCCCGGGAGGCAGTGGCTGCGGTGGTTCAGGAACTGTGCACCTGAAGGGCTCTGCATGGAGGAGCCACCCATGGGTGACCCGCACTTGGCACCGCGAGCTGACAGAGGGAGAGGTGTGAGGTGGGGCAGCCCTGAGGGAGGCTGAGGGCGCTCCATAGAAGGGGCTGGGGCCCTGGGGCCCTGATCGCCCTCCCCTGAGCCCTATGCACTTGGGCGCACGTGCACCCGTGGGCACTGACCTCACTCAGCAGAAACCTGCAGTTAGATTTTATAGGTTTTTTTTTTAATATATAGTTTAGCCATTGATTTTCTCAAAAACTTGATAACCGCTACATAAAAAAATCCTATAATCCCTTAGGAGAGGCCTCCTTTGCTACCTCTCTCTCTTCTAATTTCACGTTAAAGAATCTACACGAAGGTCAAGTTCTGGGTTTGAGTCTCTCTTAGGAGCGCTGAGGACCTGGGGAAACGATGCCCTCCACAGCCAGGGCCCTAAACATTCTTCCCTCTTTTGAAGTCGCCAGGATCTACCACAGGGCTCCTGGGCCCCTCGGAAGCTGGAGCCCCCGACCTCGTCTGCAGGTGGCAGGTGAGCTCGGATCAGGACAGGCTCCGGGCACATGCGCCTGTCTACGCCAAGATCAGCCATCTGGAGGTCACCTCACCCCTGAAGTCTGAGTCTTCTCGTCAGCAAAGAGAGCAGCCCCAACCTGATAATACAACATGCTCCAAGATACGAAATTTTTAGGTCAATATGACACACCAAGTGAAAAATTCTACATCGTTTGTTTCAAGTACTGAATTTCTTAAAATACTATATAAAATTGCCTTTGACTTAGGAACATGAAGTGTACACAAAATACAAATGAATTTTGGGTTTAAACTTGAGTCTCATCCCTGAGATATCTCCATATGCATATGCAAATAGTCCAAAACCAGAAAAGATCCAAAATCATCTGGTTCTAAACGTTTCTCGAGAAGGGAACCTGACCTGTAGCAGCGGCCCGCGACAGTGACTTGTAAGCAGAGACTCAGGACAGGAGCGCAGTGGTTGTGGCCAGCAGTAGACCACTCAGTTATAGCTCTGCTGCTGTCATTGCCAAACATGAATGACTGGCCATGCGAGTGACGGGCGGCAAGCTCGACACTATGATTTATCAGCTTCTAAGGTAGTTAGATCTGTATCTTATCTGCGAGTCTTACAATGACTTGCCTTTGCCATAACAAAGAAAAGTCACAGATCACAGATCTAAGGCCAAACTATCAACTACCAAAGCAGATATATTATGCAGGAATATTTGGAAATTCAGATTTCAGACAAAAGACAAAGATAAAAAATGTCCCAGCCATTACATATGTATTGTTGTTTTGAAAATAAGTATCACTTTAAAAGTAAGCAATGATTAAAAGTGGCTTAATTCTAGTCAGAGTTTCTAGGAAAGATGTTGCTGGAAGGTCAAATTCAAAACACCCTCATGAAACAGTGTGGTAAATAATGAGCAAAAAGGATACCTGGCAACACTGGAGAGAAACGATTCCTATTCAGGCATTAAGCTTGCAACAGACTTGGCCAACACATCGAAGCCCTGGTCTGCTGCTAAGTGTTTGAAGTCTGGCTCTGGAGGGAAGCAGCCCCTGTCCATCAGTTGCCGCCATGGAAATCCTCCCCAGGGCCCATTCACAGCCAGTGCTGGCCAGGGCCACCACGCCACCCAGGTGTGGAGCTGGGATCTGTGACGGCTCAGATCTGCCTGAAACCAGGAGCAGCGCGGTGAGAAGCACAGGCGTGCTGGGCACGGCAGCACACGCCCGGAGCGCAGGGAGCAGGGCCAGAGGCCAGAGCAGCCTCAGGAGCAACGGGCCAGGGCAACCAAGTGAGACCTCGCTTCAAACAAAAATGGGTAGAAAAGTACCGCACAGACCGGCGGGAGACGAGTGAAGGAGCAGGGCCAGAGGCCAGAGCAGCCTCAGGAGCAACGGGCCAGGGCAACCAAGTGAGACCTTGCTTCAAACAAAAACGGGTAGAAAAGTACCGCACAGACTGGCGGGAGACGACTGAAGGAAACGTACAAAGCTGATCGCACAGATACCATTCATGCTGTTTTGCCCGTTTCACCACCACCCTCTGAGAACTGCTCCCACACCCGGTCCTCGAGTGACCTTCTTCCAGTAACCACGCTGTCTCTGAAGACACTTGCTGGACATCCTCAGACTGCAGGGCACTCAGGTTCTCTCTGTAGTTGCTAAACTTTATCCACCAAGGAGTAATGGTGCTTTCCCCTAATCTTCCTCATACAACTTCTGCAATCTCCCTTTTATCAGCAAAGTCTAGCCTAGACTGACTCTCCGGCTGATCACAGCCACACTCTGTGAATGAGAAGGAATTAGTTATCCATTAATAATTTGCTCACCTGCTTTTTCACTTGGAATCAGAAGAACTACGCTTTTAGGAATATCATTTGGAAGACTGCTGGAATATCAAAACAAACTCTGTCACTTCTAGGTCTGAAGTGCAGGCCACCTCTAGATTACTTCACAGCAAAATACCCTGACCCGCCAAAGTAAACAGTTCTCTAAAAGGTAGTTTATCAACGAAAATCAATTTCACTACCTATCTTTCCATTCGTTCACAACGCTACAATGTGAAGCTCCTTAATTGCCAAAAAAACAAGTTGTTGAATGTGATATTCAGCAACTCTATGAACGCTCTGTAGGTTTCACTTTTTAAAAGTTACTTCAAGGACTGCCCTCTGGGGTCCTGAGCCCAGGACCTTGGAGGAGAACGAGAAGGGCCCCGTGAGGGGCCCCCGCCCGGCCCGAGCAGCACTGGCGCTCGGGCTTGGAATCAGGGGCAACACCCCCCCACCCCCCCCACCCCCGTGAGCAACCTGCTGTTTCGGAGGTCTGGCTGGATTGATAGCAACCAAGGAACATCAATCAACTTTTGTTTTGTAGATTTGGCCAGGCCTCTGGTCAGCAACCCAAGCATCTCTTTACAGTGGGCAATGTAGCAAGTATGGGGGATTCTCTTCTGCCTTGTCTTTTATTATTAATAAAATATAAAAAAAAATTACTTCAAGGTATTTCTATAACTAAAACATAAAAAGGAAGAAACCCATCGGGAGATGAGCGTCGTGGGTGGCTGGGGGCCAAGGCAGCAAAGCAATGAGAATGCACTCTACAGTTAAAAGACATCAAGCTCTGGTGTTCGTTTCATACAATTAACAGCAGCTTTTAACTTAAAAGACACCTTTAAAGATAAACATTTCCACTCTGCCCTCTCCCATTTCAAACACAAGAATAAACAGATCTTTTAGCATCACCCTTGTAACACTGCCCAGACTTCAGACCCAGGGATGCCAGGTGCTGAGGAAGCGGCTGGGATCCCGTTAGCCCCCCACACGCTCCCTCCTGCAGGATTCTCCCGCTCCCGGGGCTAACAGGACGACGTGACAGCGCGATGGGGAAGCGGATGGCCAGAGGGCGGAGACATACTGCACTCCTTCCCCCTCACGGGGTCCGGCAGGCCGGAGCAGTCCACAGCGGAGTTGGGAATGGCGACCCTCCACCTGGAGCCGCTGCTGTCGCACTCCGTGTACTCGAAGTGGTAATCTCTCTGCAAACAACCACAGAGACAAACTTCATTAGAGGCAGTTCCACGGGACAGCCGTGTGGTCCCTGTCACGCCCAGGGTCCACAGCCTGATCCCTGCCACCCTCATCCAGGGCCCGCCACCCACCCAAGCAGGCCCCCATCACAACCGTATCAGGCCAGGCACAGAGCAGACGCCACACATGGGGCCAGGGAGAGGGCAGCCCACGCTCTCGGGCTGTGGCAGACGTGCTTCAGTGCCACCCACCCGCGGGGGCCGCTGCACACGCCCCCGTCCGCCCACCCGCGGGGTCCGCGGCACACATCCCGGTCCATCGCAGGTTTTAAAGGCTCTAAGCAATTGACAGATTGACTTGAAGAAAGAGCAAAATAATATGGGAAACTGACTGCTGTCACTGACCCAACTGTGTCGAAGAAGAAAACCATTCCCATGGACCTAACTCCCACAGTTTAAAATGTAACAGAAAGTGTAACAACTAATTACTCAAACACTAAAGAGCATGAGGTTTTAAAGTAGCCCTCCCAAATTCAATTCACTCCTACCACGGCTGTCTGCCATCAGTCACAGGCAATTAAAATAGACCATTTATTACAACTGCCAAGTTAAGATCAGTCCACTACTCTCTGGCCCTCGGGCTGTGAAGTTCTCACAGTCACCGCCCCCGGCCACAACACGGTACACCCAAGCAATGATGAACTGAGAGGAACCAAAGCGAAACGTTGTAGAGCATTTCAAGGAGGGAAATTCCATGTCTACCCAAAGATACTTTCAGCTCTAAACCCACTTATTTCATCCGATGCCCCGCATACTGCTAGTCTGATTTGTCCACACGGCTTAGCCTCCCTTACTGTGTTCATGGCAGCTGAGAGTAGAGGTATCGAGTAGTATCAGAACAGGAAATTGGCATGGAAAGGCCACTACTTTGGCTCTTTCCCTGCAGCACACTTTCTTACCACAAATCTCCTAACACCTATGTCAGGCTGCATAAGCTGAGAGTTTGCCAAATCATCAGCTTGAGGTTGCTTTCCTTTAACAGTTCTTCCCTTGATCTATCTCCTCTCATTTTTACTACATGCATTAAGGAGAAATTAAGCCATACCTTCAACACTTTGTTACAAAACCTCCTCAGCTAAATACCCAAGTTCACCACTGATCAGTTTTGTTTTCCACACAACCACAGCACACAATTCTGCTAAGCTTCCTTCCACTATGGAACAAGGATCACCTTTCTCCAATTTCCAAAAAGGAGTCTCTCATTCCCTGCTAAGCCCTCAGTAGGACAACTTTCACTGTGTCTAAGAACATGCTACTGGTGACCACTTACCTATTATCTGAGACCACACAAGTATTTTCTACTGCACTTCTCCCTGTTTCCTTAACCCTCACTAGCAGAGTCTTTTACAACCCTATTTTTATCAACAGTCTATTCAACACAATCAAGGCTTTTTTACCAGGTACCTCAAAGTCCTCCCAGCCTCCACTCACTACCCAAGTATAAAGCCAACTTCCCACTGTTAGGTGCTCGCTACAGCAGCACATTGTTACGGTCCAGGCCATGAAGCCCCCGAGAGCCTCTCACACTCACAGGCAGAGCTTCCGAAAGACGGCTGGATCACGAGGCCCAATGCTGACCTGCTATCAGGAGGCTGGGTCTGCTCAGAAGAGACAGTCCCTGGGAGGGTGGCAGGGAGGGTTTATCTCCCTTCTGTACTCTTCCCAGCCACAGTGGCATGAGTGGCTTTTCCTCTGCCAGGCCCCTCTATCACGCTGTCCTGCCCTGGAACAGCAGATCATGGTCTGGAATGCAAGCCAAATGAACTTCTCCTCCTTTAAATCGGGATGTCAGGAATTGTGTCTCAGGGACAAGAAAAGTAACTAAGATTTTGGTACCAGCGAAGTGGGGTCACTTCTATTACACTACCTGATCTTGTGTTTCAGAAATCTTTGGAGCCAATTTGCAGAAAAAGTATGGAAAGGTTTAGAGATGCCACCTGAAGAATCAGGCAAAGAATGCTAAAAGCAGAGTATGATGGGAGACTCTGGCCAGAGTTCAGAAGACCAGAATGACAATTAAAAGATAGACAGTAAAGACCAAGCTCAGGAGGTTCCAGTTCACAAGAAGGACTCCATTAGCAATTGAACTCAAGGCCATGCTCTGGCAGAAAATTTGTTCACATTCTGTTCATGTTCTGAGACTTTTCGAGTGACTGATGAAAGGCAGCAGACTAACTAATGGTGAAGGAAATTTCAAGGCAAACCAACATTCAAGCTATGCCATGCGTAGTGCTGAAAATTTTTAACCAGCTCAACATTGAGAATCCAGAACAAAAGGCACAACTTGGTGATTTTTTTTTTCTTAGTTTCACCAGAAAGGAACCACCTATAAAGTTGGTACCAGCAAAGATGAAGTACAGAAGAGCTTGGTCACTGAAAAAATTAACATTGAAAACGCAAGTACTCTGG
Organism: Dasyprocta punctata; assembly: GCA_004363535.1. Taxonomy (NCBI): domain Eukaryota; kingdom Metazoa; phylum Chordata; class Mammalia; order Rodentia; family Dasyproctidae; genus Dasyprocta; species Dasyprocta punctata. The sequence continues at coordinate 13,773 of RJWM01014147.1, read as the reverse complement.
AACAGGACAATAGGAAAAAAGGCCTTGAGGACATGTAAGGATTCAGCAAGACTCATCTCTCCAGAGCCACAGGGTGCAAGACTTCATGACTTTGCTTTGAGAACATAGCCAAGGGCACCCTGCTCAGTAAGGGCTCCCTATGGCATTGGTTCCTCAAGGATTCAGTTCACAGTACTTAGCCATCATCAGGCACTTAGAGAGTTCTGCACCATCATTCAAGGCAGTCCAGCTGTGACTACAGCTGGCAGCAGACCCTGGGGTCACTCATGTGTGGTTTTATAAACATTCAGGATGTAAGAGTTACGGGATCAGAAAGGCCTCCACCCAGACTTCAGAAAAAAGAGGAGGAGAATAGACAATGTGCTTCTAAGAGAGCAGCACATGGAACTGTTAGAGTGAAGCCAAAAGTGCAGAAACCCCAGGAAACTGGAGGCACCAGGAACACAGAAAGCATGAGGAAAGCCTTAAGCAGTGAGCAAAGTCAGCCCAAGAAAGAGGCCACGAGAGCTACAACCACAAGCAATGCCATAGGGGTGGGGCTCCCCAAGCCCTTTGGCATTCACATCTTGCCATAGCTTGCCCTGGGTGCTGTACCTGGATCTATAGGAGTTAATGTTTTCTCTGCTGGATTTCAGTTATCCTTTGATCTCACTACTTTCTACCCACCTATGCCTCTTTTATTATTTTTTTTATTTAAGAGAAAAAAAGACACATATAAGAAAGACAAAAGGCAAAAGAGACAAACAGATGACTAGAGTAAATGCACAACAGTAACATTATAGGTTTACAAAACAGGATGATAGAAACTTGACAATGGCTGCAATATTGCATATCATTACCTTCAAAATGGTTGTGTACATTAACAGATATAGACATGTAAAATTGATCTAATCACGTGAGTATTAAGCATTCTTTCTCAATAACTAATACATTCAACAGTATGTTCATTTTAGTTATCTTACATATACATATATACAGATTTATATGTTTTTCCTTTTCCCTTCCCTCTTTTTCCCTTTTTATGCCTCTTTTAGAGGAGATGAGAATGTTTTTCCTGCACCATTGTATGTTGGTAGTGTTTAACTTTCTTTTGATTTTTATAGGGGCTCACAGCTAAGAGTCTGCTTCATGCCTCAGAAGATCCTTTTGACTTGCACTTTTCAGTATGTCTGGGACTGTTATGACTTTAGTAACCCTTAGAGATGGACTAAACACATTTTGCATAAAAGGATGTGCATGGGTCTTTTGGGGTTGAGGGATGGTGTTATAGATTAAAAACTGGTGGTCAACTTAGCACCAGCTGAATTAATTCAGCTGGTGTTGAATTAAGGTGGTCCACCTGAAGAAAGTTACCAGCACAAATAGAGATGTGGACAAGAAGAGCGAGGCATTGTGGGTTCTTTCAAGAGGTGCTGTTTGAGCCGCTGGTTCTCCTGGAGGTGCGTGTCATGCTGGCTTCCTCAATATGGATTCAGCCATTATCATTGGAGGAGCTCGGGACTTCATCAATGAGAGTGACTGTGGTTCACTCTGGGGGAGCTCTGCTCCTCATATTGTGCATCACTTCCTGGCTCCGGAGGGGAGGCTGTGTGCTGGAGAAGCTTGTCACGCTGGGCTTCCTGACCTGTGCTCAACTGTCCTCATCGTCAGAGGAGTGCGGGACCTCGCTGCTGCTGAGGATGGCTGTGGTGCTCTTCAGGGCAGCCCTGCTTCTTCCTTTGAGTGTGACTTCTTGGCTCCCGTGTAGAACCCTCAACCCACTGCACAGCTCCTTCACCCTGCTGGCATAGACTTTCTAGTTCCACCGCTGACCTTTGGCCGTCCCAGCACAGAATTGTAAAATAGTCTGGCGTGAGTCCTTATTGTGGGCTCTCAGATTCCCAGCTGGAACTGTGGGAGGCATTGTCATGTGTTTTGGGTCTCTAGTGGGACTCATACAGGACATTGTTGTAGGATCTAGGCCCTTGGCTGAATATCCTGGGTGTTACTGTTGTGGACAGATTTTCCTGCATTTTCTTGTGTTTAACTCTGGGTGATTATTATAAAATAGTATTACAAACTCTGTGTCCTGTATGCAGTTGTTCTCCCTGTAACCCCTGACTACAATGGATGGAATGTTATGATTTGTATCTAGACATCCAAGAGCTTCGAACGCTCATTGGTGAGGCTTTAGGGATGTGATTGGATTAGGGGTCTCGTAGCTGACTTGCAGTTAGGAGTTAGGGTCTGGTCAGAAGAGGTGAGTCACTGGGGTGTGGCCAGGAAGGATTCATCTCCCTTCTTAGGTCCTGCCTTGACACACTCTGCTTGGGAGCAGCTTTTCCTCTGCCATGCCGTTCCATCATGCTGCTCTCTCTTGGAGCCAGCCAACTTCAGACTAAATTGTGAGCCAAAATAAACCTCTCCTTCCTTAAATTGTGGGTATCACGTATTTTGTCCCAACAATAAGAAAAGTGACTAAAACGACCTGCTTTTCAGACACCAAATAGTTGCCTATGGCAGCTACGACAAATTACTATGAGTAGCAGTTTAAAACAGAAGCTTGTTCTCTCACAGTGCTACAAGCCCAAAATCCAAACACACCTTCACTGGTCTGACCAAAGTATTTGCAGGCTATACTCCCTCAGGAGAGGAAAACATCCATTCCTGCACTCTGCTGCTCCCAGTGGCCGCATCCGTGTGGCCAGGCTGCACCACTCCAATCTCTGCTTGGATGGTCACATGGCCTCCTCCTCGTCTTGTGATTCCACTTAACGTCTCAACTTACATCTCCTTCTTCCTCATATTACGCATGGTTTACAGGTTCTAAAGATCAGGATTTGGAAGTCTTTTGTTTTGGGTTTTCTTATTCTTCTTTGGGGGCAGAAGCATTATTTGGCCTACTATAATCTCCCTTGGTAGAACAGCATTGACCAGCCATTCCTTTCAGTAGTGGCTTTCTAGTTTCTCCTGTTCCCAATTATTTGTATTAAAATGTCTCTCTTAATGTCATTTTATACTGAAAAGATTCTAGCCTCTATATGTAAAGTCTAGGTTATTTCTTAGCATCCTAGCAAAATAATGATCCTGTAAAGTAAAAGTACTGTAGCCTGAAGGCTATGGAGATTTTAAATAATATGCAGTCCCTGTACACAATAAGTTTATGATCTTTTTGAAGGAGACCAGATACACATATAAACACACACACACACACACACACACACACGATGTAATTTTATAAGAAAGCATAAAGATGGTTTCCAGAATGGAACAGCACCACCGCAAGTCAACACAGAAGCAAAAACTCTATCTGGTCAAAATTACCAGCATGAATTCTCCCATAAGGTGAAAAGTTTACCAATACTCAATAAACAGTATAGCCAACTTTCCTTACGCACTCTATCAAACACCTATGTCTTAGCACTTGAATGATTCACATTTTAGGGACAAAGTTTTCTAGCAAAATAAGGTTGTTTAAACACTTAGAACCATATCTGGCAGTATATGTGTAGCTGAGTAGGCAGAATGTGATTTTGTGCATTACGATTTCAGAGACAGAAAAAATTCCTATGGGCTGGAACAAGTTGGAAAGGCAATGGAGAGAGCCCTGAAAGGCAGGTGAGGTTTGGAACTGCTCTACTGCTTCCAGGTCCTTCATAAAAAGTTAGTTTGGTAGGGTGTCAGCTCAAGCCTGAGGATGATATTCATAAAGTCAACAGTAAAATCCATCAGGCTGAGGGTGAATAAATAGTACATAAGTGAAACAAATGAAGCTTCTTGGTCTCCTGTATTCTGTGATTTGCTCCTATCAGCAAGAGCCACCAATGAGAAAAATCAACTCTGGGGCTCCTTGTACATCCTCTGTCAGCAATTAAAAACTGACCACTGAGATTACAAAGATACAGCAGAGCACCACAAACTCTCCTACAGAACTAAAAGCAGCAGAGGAAACAGAAGGCCTCTGGCTTAAAGAAGACAAGATGCTTGATGACCAGAAGAACACAAAAGAACAAACAAAAAGAAGCAAACATAATCCATTTTCTTCACTTGAAACTCCTTCTCTTTGAATTTTTATGCAAAATATTGAGAACAGCACAACCCTGCATTGGATGAGACTGCGGCTCCTCAGGGAGAGGAGGTCCCAAACCCAGGCGCTCAGCGAAGCACTTGGCACACTGATTTAAGAGTGTGGAGCAGCAAGAAGGAAAAGGAGAGTGGGTGAGACTGTAGAGCCCGCCACAAGTATTTCAACGCCAGTTCCAAGCAGTGGGCAGACCTCATTTTCCTCTACAGGAAGGCCAACAGTTTGAGAATGCTTAATACACATATACAATTTATAGGAGCTCCTTGAGCCTGCACTATCAAGTACATGAGCACAGTAAAACTCTGCAGCACCATTTATATTTGGATTTTTCTTTTTTAAATGGAACATGAAGTTACTATGGAAACCTACTGCAAAGTAAAGTAATATATACCTGATCTATTTATGAAACATCTTTTTCTCTTCACTTGTGGAAATGGTACAATTTTAGAAATAATTTTTTAAAAGCTCATATTTTACTTGGCCTCAATGTCTATCTTTGTAAACAAGGCCCTGTTGGTGCTTGTGGTGCACAAGCCAATTTTGTCAACTTGATTGACTCAGGAGCCACCTAGAGGATTAATAAAGTACACAGGTGTGTCTGGGTGGGTCATGCAAGCATAATCCAAGTACTACATCTCATCCCTCACCCCTCCTCTCTGGTATTGTTGCCCTATTCTGCTTCCCAGCCACCATGAACTCAGTATCTTTGCTCTCACATGCCCTTCTGCTATGATGCTCCTGCTTTGGAGCCACCCAACCATGTACTTAGACCCCTGAAATCATGAGCCAATTAAACCTTTCCTCCTTTGGGTTGCAGGTGTTGGATATTATGTCAGACAGATAGGAAAGCTAATATAGAAAACTGGTTCCAGAGAAATGGGGTCATTGCTATAAGCGTACCTCACCACATGGTTTATAAGTCTTGAATTGGCTTGCCAGAGGAGTTTGAAAAGTTTGGAGATGTCAGATAGAAAACCTCAGAATGCTGTAATAATGATTCTGGTTGGAGCTCACAAGATGAGAATGCTAATAGAAATGTGAACAATAAAAGCCAGGCTCAACAGGTTTCATTTGAGAATGAAGACATTATCTGTAATTGAACTAAAGATATGTATGTTACACTCTGGCAAACAAACAAACAAACAAAAAACACCCTGCTTACATTTTGGCCATGTCCTGAGACTTTGCAGGAGACTAAAATTAAGGGTGGTGGAGTTGATCTTATAGAGGAAATTTCAAGGCATCACAATGTTTAGGCTGTGGCATGGGTATTGCTGGCTGCTGTTAGCCAGAGTTACAGTGAAAATTTGGGAAGAAATAAAGCAAAAATTTTTGAAATACTTAAATATTGACACAGAAAGAACAGAAGAAAACATATGTAAATTTGGGGCCAAAGGAGGAGTGGTTGCTGAAGAGATTAGCACCATTAAAAAGGAAACCACATATTTTGTTTAGGACAGAAAGATGTCTTGAAAGCATCTAAAGAATCAGCAAGATTCCACCCATTGCAGAATCAAAAGTGCAAAAACGTAAACCTTTCACTTACGAAAAGCTTCTAGGCCCCTTGCTCAAGAAAGGACACCTAGGGAATTTGTACCTTGGGATTCAATTTTGCTGTGCTGTTATCCAAGAGGCTCAGAGGCTGCTGCAGCCATGGTCCAAGGGGGCCCAGGTACTGCCTTTGCTACTAGTAAACCCTATGCCATCCATGTGATGTTGGTTTTACTGGCATGCAGAATGTAAGAGTGGTAAGGTCAGGGAGGTTTCTGCCCAGATTGCAAAGGAAGGCCTGGGAGGCCAGCCAAGGAGCCCCTGAGGGGACAGCATGTGAAGCTGTGAGCATGAAGCCAAATGTGCAGTGGCCATCCCAGGAAGCTGGAGATGCCAGAACATGGAATGTCTATAGAGAAAAGCTGCAGACTGTGAACACAGCCAGTACAAGGGAGAGGCTAGTACATGAACACGGCCACATAGGTGGGGTGACACAAATCCTCTGGAACTCAAATGCCAGTTTTGTGTACCAGATGCCAGATATGGAGCTACAGAACTTGATGTGTGCCCCATCAGATTTCAGCCTTGTTTTGGTCTAATTATTTTCTATCCTGTTCTCTTTGGAGTAAGCATGTTTACTTTGTGCCATTTTACCTTAGGATTAGTAGCTTGTTTTTGTTTGTTTGCTTATTTGACAGAGGCTCAGAGCTAAGAGTTTGCTTTGACTTGAACTTTTTAAAAAGCTGAGACTGTCAGACTCTGAGGAATGGGAATGATTAACTGAATATTTTGTTTACTTTGAGATTAAGCATGGTTTAAGGACGTGTTTGAGTGTCAAGCTGATAAACGGTGGGATGTGGCAGATACTGGGTCAATCTGATTGTCTCTGGAGCCACCTATGGGATCAGTAAAACACACTGCTGGGTGTGTCTGCATGGGTCATGGAGGTGTATCCCTGGGGTCCTCTGCCCCTTCTCAGGCACTGTTCCTGGCCACTATGAAATAAGCAACTTTGCCCCTCCTTGCCTTTCCACCATGATGTTTCAGCCTTGGAGCTGCTTCACCATGGACTGAATCCCCTGAAACAGCAAGTTAAATTAAACCTCCCTTCCTTTCAACTGTAGGTGTCAGGTAATGTGTCCTGCCTATGGTAAAGCTGTGAAATACAGTGTTCAATTCATTTTTTAATTCAACATATAATTATTGAGCATTTCCCATGTTCCACTGTGTAGATGCTATAATACAGCTAAAAACAAAATATTTAAGTTTCTGGTTTTGTGGCTACTACATTTTAGTGTGAATGAAAGTACATGAGCTTTCTACGATTAACTCAAATTAAACCATTTTCCTTCTGTGGCCTCAGTCTTAGCTTGTAAAGGGTTAGGCAATGACCTGGGAACAGGCCTAGATCCCAGTCTCTCCTTCACGATACCAAGTTTAAGAGGGAGAGTGACTCGGCTACCTCTGCTCCTCAGCCTCCTCTTAATGTCTGAAAGAACAAGTCTATGCTTCATTTTTGTAGTCTGTGCTCACACACTGATTGTTCTTGATAAAGAGAGACCACATCTGTGATCATATACTGGCAGGGAAATTTTCACAAGATGAATATTCTAAAACAAATCTACTCAGAAAGAAATTGCAGGTCTCTTCAGTTTTCTCAAGAACACTACAGCTAGTGAATTTATAATACTAATAATCCTCACAGAAAATCCTCACAGAAAACAGATACTAAGGAAAATACGTCCCTGTATAAAAAAAAGCCTTTAACCACATGCAGTAATTATTATCTAATTACATTTAAACTTGCTGAATTAAATGTTTGTCACTGCTATCCACAATCCTATAGAAGAATTTAAAAATTTCTAAAGGGAACAGAGTAAAAGAATGAAAACACTATAAGCTCAAAAAAACCACGGTAATGAAAACAGAAATTCCAACAGATACAAGTGTTGACATATTTCTGGAAGATGGACAGCTTGTGAGCTCTAATTGATTTATCAAAGCAAGAAAACCTGAAAGCCACAGGCTACACAGACAGAGGAGGAGGAGAAAGTTGGTGTAGGCTGAAGATTCAATGGAGGCATTGAACATCTCAGAGATCAGAGGTCCATGGTAGATCCACACACAGAAAGATCGACTAAAAACCTGTTTGAGAACACAGGTCCCTCAGAGCACGGCAAGAGAAAAGTATTTCCTCAGAAAACGTGGCACTAGGGAACCAGCCTGAGGGACAGCAGACACAGCACAGTGTCTGAAGATGGGATGCAGGACACTGAGGTCCACTCAGGGACACCTTCCCCTTACTGATCCACGAGCCCAGCTAACTCCAACATCACTGTCATTTCTACCTGAACCACCACCGAGGATGGCAGAGCCCCCTTCCTGCTCTCCCAGAGGTGCTGCCCATGGCTGCTACCCCAAGCCACCCCCATCTTCCTATCTGCTTACCCCAGGACAGAGACCACCAGAGTGTGACTGCTCTCCAGTCTGAGCACCATCATCCTCACTAACAACACTGATGACCTCTGTAGAGCCCTCTAAGTTCTCCACAGTAATTGTGACCGTGGAATTTGTCCACAGTATGGTCCAGTGTACAGACAAGGTCGTCGTCATGGTCATGGCCCCATTCCTACCACCATCTCCTGCCTCCCAGATGACCACAACCACAGGAGGGGCCTCCCTGCTCCTGCCCTCAGCACCGCCACACCCTGCAGCCAACAACTGTACGTCCTCCCTGCCGAAACCCTGTGAGGACCTCCTGTCCACCGCAGGGCAAGGACATCATTTGAGTGCAGCAGAACAACTCTTTCTCCATTCTCCCTCTGCTTCTCTGGGTCCATTTCCCACCGCTTTACACAGGAAACAGTGAAACCACAGGTGCGCTGCACTCTTCCTTGTCCCCAGGCCCGTGTGGCCCTCCTGTGAGCAGCATCTGCCTGGCCCCTGGGATTCTACGGAAATCTGCACAAGGACTCACGCTAGCGGTCCTCACTCAGGTCCATCCCTAACGTCTCCAGGACCAAGGACAAGAGTACAGACTGAGCTGCCCTGCCTGCCCTTCCCCAACCCACGGCCTGAGAGGTGACAACAGCCCCACGGTGCGGGACAGACCAGGGAGAGCTGCAGAGGCCTTTCACACGGTCACTCCCAAGTCTTACTGGCAGGAGTGTGGGAAAAAGGAGCCACGGCCACTCCTGGCCCCCAGCTGCAGGGCAGGAGGCTGCCAGAGGAGGGCCAAATGTGGCCCTCCTCCTGGTCTATTCCCTGACACCATCTAAACAAAAGACGAGCAAGGTGCCTGCCCCTTCGTAAGATAAAATCCCCAGAGGAAGGAGGTTTCACCTATCTCACAAAGGGGTGCTGGGTTAAGGTATTTTTGCTTTGTTTTGTTTACTTTTGTTTTTGTTTGGTGGGTTCTGTTTTTGCCTAACTCAAAGTAAACTTACAAAGTAACATACAAAAGTACAATTTTTCAATCAGTGATGATGAAACTACAGGTTTCCAAAAGGGGAAAAGTCACATCCTTGTTAATGTTGATCACATGTGGCTGCAAGCTTATCTATTGTTAACAAAAACTAAGCATCCACTTAAACTAATCAGGCTAAAACTGAAAGGGAATTTTTGTGTCCACAAAACTTCAGCCACTGATAACTAGTAAGCTCCAAGATAAACTGTGTCAAGTTTCAGGAATATATTACACACACCCTGCAGGGCTTGATCTGGGGAGACCACAGCACATGTACAACTTTATGTAAAACAGTGAACTCTTTACAACAAGCTAAATGTGCACAAGAGGTTGGTTAATAAATCAGGGCACACAGGTGACAGGATTTTGGACAGTGCATTTTAAAATGGTTGGCAGGGGTTATTTAAAGACAAACGTGCTTATAACATATTTAAGGGTAAAAATACAAGGTTGTAAAACATTACCGCCTCACCATTCCCTAGCACTGCAGCCTATGAGTTTCTGTGTGGCATCTCTCACTCAGCAACGCTTTACAGGCGAGGTCCTGAGACAGGGTGGGGTGAGCTCTGTGGGAGGGAGACCTGGAACTCAAGCACTGCCCCTGAGCAGGTGGGAGGAGGGTGCAGCCAACAGCAGACCAGACAAATGGGAATGACAGACCAGGAGGCGAGGACAAAGCAGGGTGGACAGCACTCTTCACTGACTCCTGAGGAGCCAATCCCAGATTTGAATTCAGCTTAGCCATCGGCATAATTCAGATGGAAATGATTTACAAAAATAGAATTTAAATTCAAAGCCAATTCTCACTGCTGCCACTTGAAATTGAGCTTTCCTTGCAGAGAGTGTCTACAGAAATAGCATAGGTGATAAGTGGCTCTGAAAATTTAACATCCAAAATCATGCTTTCCTTGCAAATTATGTGAGCTAAGTAAAAATAAGCTAGTTTTTTAAAAAAATAAGCTAATTATTAAAGTTTCTTGGCACTCAGATGACCCCACAAGAATCTCTCCAATCAACAGCATTTTTAAATGACTGATGTGCCCCTAACGGTACCTTCATCATAACTATACTTCCTGGATTGTAACTGACAGCATCCACTGAAGGCTTCCTTCTCATTAAAAAGGCAGCTGCACGTGGCCCCGTGTGCCTGGGGTCTCTTCCAGAGCCCTCAGGTAACAGCCCACCTCCCGCCCTCACTACCCTCTGGGGAACTATTCGGAGACTGTGCAACTCTGAATGAACAACTAGTCACAGACCTGAGCCCTGGCCTGGCTCTCAAGGGACAGTCCTTCCCGACCATTACAATGAGTTATTCACCCATGCCGGTCACATGGCGGAAGCCTGTGACAGCTTCCCGATCTGCCCAAAATACAAAGACCCTGCAAGGAAATTAATGGCAGGTAGACTGGAAAAGAAAACCTAAATTTTCCAACAACCAACAATGGTAAGGAGCTTTCTGGCTTCTTTTCTTTCCTTTTTTCTGGCTTTGGCCTGAAGGCCACCAAATCAGGAAGCTGCCCAGTTCAGTGTAGACTAAAAAGCCCCAGCATAAACTGAGGGGTCCCTGTGAGCTGGAGCACATGCATGTACACCAGAAGGGGAGGTCATGTGTGTGTACCACAAGGGAAGGGCATATGTGTACACCGCAAGGTCACACGCGTGCACAGGAAAGGAAGGGCACATGCTGCTGCTCTTCTCTACTTCCTCCTCCAGCCCAGCCCAGGCCAACACTATTCAAAGAGTTGCCTGAGACATCGCAGGAGGCCAGCACCTCGGGTCCAGATGGAAGCCTAACCCTGTATCTTGATGAAGGCATAGACCAGAAACTCCTGCTATACAAAGTTTGGGAGAAAAACCCCTGCTATCCTTTTTCTTCCCTAATCCTCTTGTCACTTTATCCCAGTCAAATGGAACTGCACAGGAGGACAGACACTGGAACTACACAATAATCCATCTTTCTGCTCAGAGCAAGGTGAAGACAGCCCCAGGGAGCAATGGAGGAGATGAGACTCCCACATCCCATTTGGGAGCAGGTCCGGGCCCCCGCCTGCATGGAACATGCTCTCAGAAGCATCAAAGGTGTGAAGAGTTGAATTACAGCATGGGCCGCCTTGCCACACCCTGAGAGGCTCGAGGATGGATAAACAACGCTCTGCCCCGGAAAGGGAACAGAGCCACCAAAGTCCTGGATGAAGACCTCATGTTCCTAACCAGGTCGATGCCTGCTGAAACCAACCAACATCCTACAGGTGACAAGGGAACCAGCCTCACCAGATGATATTGAGAGTGCTCATAATACAATCCAAATTTATCCAATAAACAAACAGCAAGGAAAATCTGGTCCATATTCTAATAAAATCTACGTATGACAACACCAAGATCCCACAGACACTAGAATTCTCAAAGCACTCGAAGCAGCTGTGGTAATGGTCCCAAAAGGCGAAGGCACTCTGGACGCGTGGCTGAGCTGGCCAGCACTGCCTGAACCATCCGCACGCAGCACACCCTCGCTGATGCTGTGAGTTGGCTGATGTCACCTAGTGTTCTACAGAACCAACCCAGTATTCACAGATGTCTCAAGGTTCCATCCACAGAGAAGACAGCTATCACCCATTATTGATTAACACAATGTAGGTCACAGAATATGTAAGTAATACCTCAGCTCACAAACACTTGTTTGTAAACAATTCAATTTGCAAACAAAAGCATTCAGCAAAATTTTGCTTCCTGGATTAACAAATTTGACATTGGGTAACAAACACGACTACATCCATCTTCCCCATACAAACCCAAACACGGCCATCTCTCCCAAAATCTAAAATAAATTAAGTTTGTAAATCAAGGTACCACTGTATGACACATTCAAAAAGTGTTCTCAAATGCCTCAATGCCATCCACTGCCTTACAAGGTAGGATTTTGTAAGTAAGGAGATGGGAAAAGATAGCAGTGTCCTGATGTCACACAGCCTATCCATAGCACTCCAGAATGAGACCCAAAGTCCACTGAGCTCTAAAACACATTCTCATGACCTTGGTGGTTACCTTGTTAGATTCGATAAGCTGATACTGAATCTTCATAGGCAGACATCAAACTAGACATGGAAGCTTCTCTGCCCCTCCCTGAGTGTCCCAGGAAGCAGAATTTGGCTTCACCCACTCTATCTCAGCACCACCAGATCACACCGTTTCCAGGGGAATCAGTAACCTTAACGTGAATTTAAAAATAATCCCCTAAATTGCTTCAAAATATCTTTATTTTCTACCATGACCCTTCTAATTACTGTTTCCTCATATACTAGTTTCAAAATAATATTTTCCTTTTCCAGTGATAGAGCAATATTGAGTGTCAAGAGTTTAGAAAACAGAGACATTCACAAAGAAAATAAATACCTATCATAATCCCATCAATCAAAAATTACCACTGTTGGGATGTCATTTTCCTAAGCATATTTATTACAAAAATTGAGATACTTACTGTATCAAAATAAATACTCTAGTAAGATTAAAAAGTACAGACAAGAATGACTTTCTTTTCTACCGCTTTCTTTTGAATCATATTTTTAAAGGCAATACAGAAGAGTCGTATTTAGTAAAAACTTAAAATGCTGATCTCTTCACAAAGTTTAACACAGCTCTGTGTCCCTTGGAATGAATGACAACCAGAAGTACAGGCACAATGGTTGGGAATCACAAAGCCCATTTGACTTAGTCTTCCCCTAAGACCTGTATTTTTCCATTGTGGGGAAAACAAACAAATATATGCTCTCACTCCCATCTCCATGATGCATCTCAGAAACATGCAGCAGACAGGTACAGCCAAGGCATCTGAGAAAAGCTTCATTCCAGTCCCGGCACCCCAAGTTGTCAATTCTGCCTTGGGAAAGCCTCCTGACTCCTCTGAGCCTCAACTTTCTTGTGTATCTCAAGTGAGATTATGGCATCTTCTCTCCTTCTCTCGTAGGGTTGCAGGAATAAGTAAGCTACCTGAGATCACTTTGCAAATATGAGATAACTATTCCTACACAATCATAGTGATACTTAGGTACGTGCCCCCAGGAAAATTCCCAACTACCGAGTCTCAGATGTTTCCCATTTAGAAAGTAAGGAATGCAGAGTCCTCAGCCCACTGCTGCTGGCACAGACACCTGACAGGCACCTTGTGACTTGATCTTCATGACAACACCATGAGTCAGATCCTACTATGCTTTCACAGTTGTGAGAGATGAAAGGTAAGATTACTGAAAGCCACATTGAAAGAAAGGGACTTTGCAGAGAAACACCTCTCAGAGCCTGCCAGGGACAGACTGACATCAGGGTACTGTGGACAGAGTAACACCTGTCACAACCTGCCCAGGACAGACCGACATCAGGGTACTGTGTGCAGAGAAACACCTCTCAGAGCCTGCCAGGGACAGATTGACATCAGGGTACTGTGGGCAGAGTAACACCTGTCACAGCCTGCCAGGGACAGACTGACATCACGGTACTGTGTGCAGAGTAACACCTGTCACAGCCTGCCCGGGACAGACTGACATCAGGGTACTGTGGGCAGAGTAACACCTATCACAGCCTGCCAGGGACAGACCGACATCAGGGTACTATGTGCAGAGTAACACCTGTCATAACCTGCCAGGGACAGACTGACATCAGGGTACTGTGGGCAGCGTAACACCTGTCACAGCCTGCCAGGGACAGACTGACATCAGGGTACTGTGGGCAGAGTAACACCTGTCACAGCCTGCCAGGGACAGAC
>RJWM01014146.1:0-51091 GCA_004363535.1 Dasyprocta punctata | reverse complement strand
CCAGGCTCTCTGCCCCTCTTCTGCAAGGAGGAGCCAAGTCAGTCGCAGCAAATCGGACAAGTAAACGGAAAGCATCCCCAGCGAGGGCGGACTCCTAGGTTGATGAGTCTCCGGCTGCACGGGCCTCAGGTTCCCAGTTAATATTTGAGTTGCCTCCCCCACCCCCACCCCACCCCACCCCACCCGCCCCAACCTTCAAAAAAGCTAGTCAGGGCAGAGTGTGACCTTGTTTGGGAATTTTGGGAATGTTCTTTGCCGGTGCAACTAATGAAACGCAGATGAGCTCCTACTGGAGTAAGGCGACCCTTCATCCAATGGGACTCATGCCCTTCAAAAGAGTGAAATGTGGACACAGAGGGAAGAGTCCGGAGCAGATGGTGGGAGAGAGTAAGATGAGGATGTCACCCCTCACCCCCCCAGGCAATGTCTGGGGTATCAGAGCTGGAGGTGTCCTCCCCTGGAAGCCTCGGGACCAGCATAGGTCTGCAGCACTGACCTTGGACTTCTCCCCTCCAGAGCCAGGAGACAGTAAGTCCTGCCATGAAACCACCCCTATCCCATCCCGTTTCCTGACAGCCATGGCCCTAGCTGAATGCCACCTCTGCAGGGGATTTTGTTTGGATAGCACAGGGTTGATTGTTGCTGCTGCTCCTTTCCCGTTTTGATTTGCATGGCTTCATCCTGACTTTCCCACCAGTGACTCCATCCCTCTCCCACCCGCAGCAAGTTCACTGAGTTCTGCCCCTGCTCCATCCTCCCAAATGTGGCGCCTCAGCCTTCTCCCAGACTCCTCCAGGATGGGCTGTTCATTTCCTCCCCAGGCTTCCTGGCCACACAGAGTAACTCTGATTCAGAAAACATTCTTGGCGTTGGGTCAAGACCTGCCTGATCACAGCTTTGGCTCACCTGTCTTGCTCCCTAGTCCAATCCCACACAGAAACCCTCTGATCCCTCCAACCCTAGATCGTTGCACACAGGAGACTGATATCCTCCGTGTTCTTTCCTTCTTTGAACTGGGCAGTCCCAGCTCCCCCAAATCTTCCTCACTGATGTAAGAGGAAGTCTAACAGTGTCCTGACCTGAACAAGTTCTAGTTTGTGAGACTCCCCCTCGTGCTTCAGGAATCAGGACTGGGCCAAATGTACCTGGTATACATTTTAGTTACAGTCAAGAAAGCAAGAACATCGCATCTCTTAATCTAAACTCAATACCTCTGCTGCCATTGTATCTTCAGGAGAAGGACTAGACTTGATGAATGCTTTGGTCACCAAGGATACTTCCACAGATTCAAGGGCATAGTATGAAAATGATACACTGCCTGCTGGAGTAAACAGTAGTATCCACCTAGGATACTGCCACAACCCACACAGCCAGTGGGGTCCTGAGATGGCATAATGGGAGTTTAAGAAAAAACAAAACACATAGAAAAAAATCTAGGACTGGGTGGGACCTGACCTCTCTGATGGAGAGGCAGCGACAACCCAACACGGTCTGCATCTTTATTTATACACAGTACAAAATGGGGGAAGCACAAGACTGAGCCAAAAGTTCAAGGTCTCAGTGCTTTGCTGAGAACACTGAAAACAAAACATTCACAGAGCTATCTGTGCCATAGCCAACAGGGAGGAACACCAAGGCTGAACACCTGCCAGACAGGTTTCACTCTAGTCCCAACAACTCGTTTACATGGCTTGCCTCTGGAGCTGTGTTCTTGGGGCTGGCCTTGCTCCAGCTTCAAATGTGTGATTGATCTTTAGCTCAGCTGCTCCTCACAGAATATGTTATATTTCAGTTTGATTGTGTGATGTCCCCGTTCCCATAAAACTCACTCATGACTTCCTAGCACCTTCCAACCAGGTCCAGCCTCACCATGGTCTACTCCTCACCTCACATCTAGCCAGTTCTCCCGGGTCATGCTCAGTGACCCAACCCCTGAACTATGCCCCCATACCCTCAGTCTGTTCCTCCTGGCTTATGCCTTCTGTCAGCAGTGGTTCCTGGAAGCAGAGAAGAGCCTGTTGAGGTCAACACAGCTTAGTGGAGGAACACCAGGAGGATTCACAGAGCCAGGGGGGCCCAGGGGTAGGTTGAAAAAGGTTCAGACCAAGAGAGCTCTGCACAACCAAGACACAGCATGGTGAATAGCCAGAAGCAGTGCTTAACCACAAGTAATGCAGCATGAGAGACAGATGCCCAACAACACAGGGCTGTGTCTCTCTCATTTAAAGAAAAGTCCAGTGGGAAAGCCCATATGGGGCACACACCCAAGCAGGTACCTGAAGCGGCTGCAAGCTGTGTGCTTCCCTTGGCTCTTCCCCTGAGTTCAAGATGGCTAGCAGGGTGTGGTGGCACTGGCCTGGAACTCCAGCACTTGGGAGGCTGAGGCAGGAGGGTAGCTGCAAGTTCAAGGTCAGCCTAGACTACATAGTGAGTTCAAGTCCAGCTTGAGATACATAACAAGACTCTGTCTCAAAAAAAAAAAAAAAAAAAAAAAAAAAAGACGGCTAGTGACTCCAGGTTCACAGAGTCACCTTTCAGGCAAGAAAGATGGGGTGGGACATTGTGCCTCCCTCTTCAAGAGCCTTCCCAGAAGCCTCACTCGATTGCTGTGACCCATATCTCATTCCCCAGATGGGGCCACATTGTGTGATTGGTTATTTTATGTGTCAATTTGGCTGGGCTTTGCACCCAGATATTTCATCGTATACATCTAGATGTTGCTGTGAAGGTATTTTTAAATCAAATCAGGATTTAAATCGGTAGATTTTGAGTAAAACAGATGCTCTGCATAATGTGGGTGAGCCTTGCCTAATCAGTGGAAGGCCTTAGTAATGGGATGGACCTTTGTAAGGAGGAAGAAATTGTGGCTGTGGTTGGCCTTGAGACTCCAGCTGCAGCACTTTTCCATGGTCTCCAGCCTGCCAGGCTGCCCTGTGATTGTGGACTCTGAGCCACCACAATCACAAGAGGAAATTCTTTATAACCTCTCTCTCTGTCCCTACACAAGCATACACCCTCTGGATTCTATTTCTCTGAAAAATACATATGGGAAAAATTATTTAACTATGTACACTGCCCTCACCATCTAAAAAAAAAAAAAAAAGCAGGGGTCTGCAGGAGAAAAAGAAGGGAGAAGTATATTCAGTAGGCATCCATCAGTCCTCAGTATATGCCAGGGGCCCCTTGTGGCCAGAGCCAGCACACTGGGCCCCACTGCTGTGTGGCTGACAACTGACCTTCTCGTTGCATTGATGGGCAATCCTCAACATCCAGGAGCTTGGTCCCTGTACACTGTAGCTTTGACAATGAGCCCATCCCCAGCTGTTCTGCTGCAGGGGAGGGATCTGAATCAATATCTGTGTGTACAAATCTTTTTGTGCTTTTAGAATCATGTTCTTAGCATGAATTTCAATCAGTGATATGATTGGAACAAATGGAATTGAAATATAAAACATGTAGGCCCATTTTTCCAATAAGGAAATGATGTTGTTTGTTTATTATAAAACAACACCTAAGTAGAGTTTGGTGGCACACATTTATAATCCTAGCTACTCAGGAGGTTGAGATAGGAGGATTGAGAGTTGAGACCAGGCTGAAAAACTGAATTCCCGTCTCAAAACAAAAGGGATTCAACACTCCCTGGGTTCAAAGCCCAGTATTATGACTCCACTGCATACTTTCTTCTTTGCTTTGAAGCCGTCATACAACAAACAGACTCCTGCCATGATCCTCTGCCTTACTACAATCTTAGTGCTATAGGCCAAGTGACTAAGGACTGAAACCTCAGAAGCTATGAGCCAAAATAAACCTTTCCTCTGTTAAATTGCTCATCTCTGGTATTCTGTCATAGCAATAAAAAGCTGACTAACATAGCATGATGTTGGTCCAATAAAATTTCATTTACAAAAACAGATAGTATGCCAGACTTGGCTTGCTGGCTATGGTTTGCAAATCTCTGTCTGACAGTAGCAGCAGGAAAGGAGATAGAAAAAACAGTGCACAAAGGGAGAGAAAACTGGCATCTGAGCTAAGAGGATAGTGACAAAAGAAGAGTCCTTTAAGTCTTCCAGGGATAGGAAAAAAGTTATTAAATGGTACTCCACAGTTTACCTGTCCAGGAGAAGGGGTAGACAGGTCTGTTAGCTGGGAAAATGCCTTTGCTATCTCAGGGTTGGCCTGTCATCCATCCTGCTGGACTCGGCAGATGCTACTGGCCAGATGCCAATATGCAATCAGCTGAATATCATTTGTTCATCCTAAAAACAGCAGGTATAGCAGCACTGTCAGCACCATGGCAACCAGAGCCTATTCTTCTCTATGAGATGAATCAGGGCAGCAAGTGCCTCCCTCCAGGCATTGATGCATCAGTGTGCACTGAGTTCCTTTCAACACCGGGCCCTATGCTGAGTGCTTGGAATACAAAGAGGCAGAAGCTCAAGTCTCTGCTTTTAAGGAGCTCACAGGCTGAAGGAAGAGACAGATGTGGCCAGCAAGCACTGCAATATGTGATCAAATGAAAGCGCACAGAGTACTGGGGAGCAGCTCCTCCTCCTCGACAGCGAGGACCTGGCCACTTGGCCCTCTCTGAAGAGCTAAGCATGAGCTGAGTTTTGGAGAATCAACCAGAGTTGGCCAAGAGGATGCACTGAGGAAGAGCTGAGAAAATAGAGACGCTGGAAAGCATAGCACCTCTGGGGAACGGCATGTGTGCCCAAAGCGCCAGGTCTCCAGGTCCAGGAGACAGACAGGCCTTGAGAGCCACTGGGGGACAAGTCATCCTAGGTCTTTGTGACCCTGCTACTCCCTCCTTTCTTATAAGATGGCCTCTTTTAACCTCATAGTATTAGGAAGCCACCATCTCCTGAGGTCTCCTGGCAGCTATTTCTCTCTCTTCTCGGTTATGCCCTCCTTTCATTACATTCACATGGCATGATGCTCTCTCTAGGTACCTTAGAAGCCTCTCCATTTCTTATTTCCATCTTCACATATTGCCCTCAATGCGTTTTGTATTGCAGCTAAGGAGCACTGAGCTTGGGTGTGTGCCATTGAATAGTAAGCAGTAAGCAAGCCTGCTCTTTATCTGGGGCAGGAGGTTGTTGCTTCAGCAGGGTTGTCCTTTGCAAACACAAATGTGAGAAATGGCCCTGGCAAGGAGCAGTTAGAACCTTGTCCTCAGAAAGAGCACTCAGAGACAAAATTATTGGGGCAGAAGGATACTCTAACTCATTTATTGTTTCCCTGGAAAACGCTGGTGAATCCATTGTTATGTGGACAGTGTTATTGAGTCCCTGCAGCCTTGATCGCTGTGTATGACACAACCCCAGATCACCTGGGCATCCACAGAAACACACGAAGGAAATCCACACAGTTTGATTTTCACCAATGTGTTCATCTGTGACCTGAATGAGGAGGGAAGGAGTTTATATGTCGGTGCTCAGAACTAAACAGGCAAGCATGTGCCTTTCCAGGTTTGATCCATAGGAATGGGGAGCTGCTAGCAGCAGCAGACAGAGTTCTGCTCAGGACCTGGCTGCCCAGGTGGGATGCTCCGGCACTGCTACATGGCCAGGAGCACGGGACCTGCTCCTCACTTCTGCCAGAGCTCAGTGGCTCAGCAGCAGGGGCTGAAGGGAACAGGTCTGGCTCTGGCACCATGTTCATGGAAACCAGCACTGACTGACACACGCAGTCCGCTTGCTTTTCTTTCTATTTGCGCATCCCACATGGTCTTGAAGCACCAGCCCTCAGAGAGCCACCCCTTGTGACTCCCTACCACCTCCACCTGGACTCTGGATCCAAGATTGGCTTGGAATCATTGAAGACCCAGTTAAGAGACTGCGTGGTTAGATGTTTTAAGCAAAGAAGAATGTAGTGTGTATCATGGGGTCAAAAAAAAAAAAAAAGCAGAATATTTAGATTCTGTGTAGACGGAGCCACTTTGGAGACTCCTGTTTCTCTACATCAGGTGGCTCAGATGCAGTCATCTTGGACTCTCATTCAAGATTCGAACTCCCTGGAAAGAGAAACTTTGAAGTTTATTAATTAGAGATGAGAAAGGGGCCAGAGGTTTAGTGCTATGGTAGAGAACTTGTCCAGCATACATAAAACACTGGGTTTGAGTCTCAGCACCAAAAAATAATAAATAATAATGATTAAAGGAAAGAACTAAATTATATCAGTTGCTGTGATGATTAATTTTGATTGTCAGCTTAATTGGCTTGAGAGACACTTAGCAGATTAGTGGAACACACGTCTGGGAGTCTTTCCATGGCTAATGGAGGCGTGACCTTGGGGACTGTGTCTGGTCCCTGGGCCCTCTGTCTTTGTAAAAGGATTAGAAATTAGACCTAAGTGAGCAAAGAGAATTATTGACAGTAAAAAAAAAAAGTATGTTTAGTTACATAGAAAAACTAAAACCTGAAGCAACTGCCTTGTGAGATTTTGTGCAGAACATAAGTATTGACTACCTACTGTGTGTCAATTGATGTGTTTAATGTTAAATATCCCAAAATAGGTAGGACATAGGACCAGCCTCTGGAGCACATTGAACAATGGAAAAAGTGTTTGAAAGCTTCAGGGAAATTTTCAGGAACTGAGATTAAGAATCTACTATATTTTAATTACCTTTTTATGATTATAAAAACAGTGCTTAAGAGCTGAGGGTGTAGCTCAGAATATGAAGAGTACGTAGTATACACTGATCTTTAATACCACAAAACAAAAATTAAAAATGCTTAAAAAGAATTTGGAAGACAAGAAATTGAAACTCATCTCTGACTCTGCTACTAGAAGTAACCACTGCTAACAATTTTTATCTTTATGTGAGTACATGCTTGTAATAATGAGCACTAACACTGATTTAATGTCGAGTATTTCATGTGCCAGGGACTATGTGTTCATTTAATGTCCGTATCAGGCCTATTAGTGTCCACTATCATAACCCCCATTTTACAGATGAAGAATTCAAGGCTTTGAAGGATTAATCTGCCCAAAGTCTACTGAGTAGCAGAGGTTGTACTCATTTAAGATCTATTTTCTTCCCAAGCTTTCACCCAGCCCAGGGTGAAGAGCAAGGAACAAAATTCATGTCATTAGCTGAACTATACTGAGTATCTCCCAGTCTCCATGACTCAGTTGCCTATGGAGAGACAAGGGCTAAATCAGCTGTATCATGAAGGGGGACAGAAAGAAAGAGAGAGAGACAGAGAGAGAGAGACAGAGAGAGAGAGAGAGAGAGAGAGAGAGAGAGAGAGAGAGAGAAACAGAGAGAGAGAAACAGAGAGAGACAGAGAGACACAGAGAGAGAGAGAAACAGAGAGAGAGAGAGAAACAGAAACAGAGAGAGAAAGGGGAGGGGAAGGGAAGAAACGTGAAGCTCAG
Source organism: Dasyprocta punctata (assembly GCA_004363535.1). Taxonomy (NCBI): domain Eukaryota; kingdom Metazoa; phylum Chordata; class Mammalia; order Rodentia; family Dasyproctidae; genus Dasyprocta; species Dasyprocta punctata. The sequence continues at coordinate 43,711 of RJWM01014146.1, read as the reverse complement.
GTCTCTTTGGGAGTTTATAACAGTAATGGGAACAGGACAAAAGCATGCTTTCTCACATTCTGGGGGGAGGGCACGTAAGTCTGCCCCCTTACTGGGGGAGGAGGCATTATGCTGGTGCCTGCTAATGTAGTGCTGCCACCTGGTGTAAATGATGGTGTATAACAACGGATCCCGCAAACTTGGAGTCCAAGGGAAGGAGGAAGAAAAAAACATTTGGACAGAAATTTGCAAGAGTAGCAAGTCTTGTATTAGTAGAATGAGAGTTGTTGCAGCTACTGTTAGTCTCTGTCTCTACCCACATCCTGGTAAGGCTCAAAGAAACTCAAATTATGTATCTTCTCTCTCTCTTTGACTCTCTCTGCCTCTCTCTGCCTCTCTGTGTCTCTCTCTGTCGTCTCTCTCTGCTGTCTCTCTGTCTGTTGAGGGTTTAACACAGGGCCTTTCACTTGCTAAGCAAGGGCTCTACCACTGAGTTAGACCTTCAGCCTTCCCATACTTTTAAAAACATGTTTCTTTGCTTTGTTATAATGAATTACCACTGATGTTCTCCTACCTTAAATTCTTGATATTGCCCACAAAGTGATATGCTTGATCATTTTATGAATTATTTGAATGGTGTCCAAAATCTACAAAAAGGCACAGAGTAAATGACCAAAAAGTGCTCTCTGTTAGATTTGTGCATTTCACCCTTTGCCTGGGATGAGAGGACATCAATTATCTCAATACAGGTGACAGAAACAATGCCTTCCCACCCATGCACACTGTCTTGGTTACTTTTCACTCGTTGCTGAGGCAGAATACCTGATCCCCAAAATTAGGGAAGAAAAGGTTTATTTCTTACAGTTCACGGGGGTTTCAATCCATACTTAGTTGGCTCCAAGGCAGCATGCTGTGGAGGGGCAGCCATTCGTGGTGACCACCAAACGGTAAGGTGAGCCAACCAGTGAGACAGAGAGAGAGCAAGAGAGGGAAGACCCATTTCTCTCGCCCTTACACTCTATGTTGGCTCCACCCCTGGACTGGTGCAGCACTCATATCGCCAATCCCAGTGCTAGACAACAAACCAATCACGAACACCAGACTCAGCCCCATGCAAATTACATGAGGCCTTGGGGGGACACAGGATCAAACCAATATGTACACTGACACCTTGCCTTAGTTCTCTGTATTATTCCCTTTTCTAACATAGCTGAGGATTATGATCATTGTTTTTTTTTTTTTTTTTCGGCACCGGGGATCGAACTCACAGGCTCACACCTGCCAGACAGGCGCTTAAGCTGTTGAGCCAAACTCCCGGCCCTGGTTTTTTTTTTGAGGCAGGGTCGCACTGTGTAGCTCAGGCCAGCCGTGCGCTGGCACTGTAGCCCAAGCCGGCCTCGAACTCACAACGCTCCGCCTACCTCAGCCTCTCGAGTGCTGGGATTAAAGGCGTGCGCCACCACGCCCGACTTATGACCATTGTTTTATTAATGAGTTTTTTTAAGTTTAAAATTAAAAGTTTGTGTCAGATAGATGGAAACTCTCACTCTAAAGATTTTGTGACCTGGATCATCTATCAAAGAAAGATGAAAAATTCTTTCCAGGGTATCAGTGGAATTAGATATATGGTGTAGGACATAAATACTTACTCTAGCATTTTGAAGAATCTAGATTCCTCCTGAAATATTAGGAGGAATATGAAGATGGAACGTGTCTGAAAATGTGTGCATTTTTCTGGAGAGAAAGTTTAGGGACTCTATCAGCTTCTTTTTCTTTTTTCCCCCATCAGCTTCTGCAAATGGTCTATACCCAAAGAGAAGTTTCAAAACCATTCCTTGAGGTGCATTAGAAGGCCCTTCAAATCATAGGATTCTCTACTGTTGAACAATGTCACATGAGCTATTAATATTTATGATTAGAATAGTTAACTAACTTATTTGAAATAATTCATTTGAAGTAATCGTTTGGATTGACAGAGCCTAAAGAATCATACTACTAATACAGGGTTCAGTTTGAACCTTTCAGGCTGAAGACACAGAGCAAGTTCCTGAGCTGACAGGTCGATGGTCAGGTCACCCTGCACTAAGATACTCAGGCAGCAAAAAGGGGGGCTCATGTTCTGAGCTTGGATCTGGCCATAATAACTTAATGGCTTTAGGCACTTGATCTCACTGGCCCTCAGGTTTCTTGCCTAAAAGTGTTCAAATCTATAATTTTTAAATTGCTTTGCATCATTAAAATTCAATGATTTAGGAGAATAGTTTTCAAACTTTTTCAGCTTTAAGTCCTGCCCTAGGTTTTTAAAGATCTCCTTTGGTCACTGCATGAATTTGATCTAAGCTTTAAGTTTTAAATTTTAACTTCCAGGAAGCAGAGTGCAAAAAGTACTTTCTAAGGATGATCATGTGAATCATGGAGTTACTATGTAAAATGGTAACTAACACTCTTAAAAGGTTTTGCCAAAAAGTTGTGTGTAAATGGAATTTGGATGGCCTAATAAGACTCCCTAATAATTTAAATGTAAATTAGGAGTCCCAGTGTCCTTTTTTTTTTAACTGATAAACAATTAACGAAGTCTCCTCATTCACCATTTTGTGTCTTTCACTTGACCAGCTGGTTACACATCTAATGAAAGATAACACTTTAAAGATTACTAGGTCTATATGACATTCTAGAAAAAAAATTAATCTATGATGATCAAATCAGAGGAATAGTTGTCTCTGGAAGAGTGAGGGCGAGAATCATTTAGGGTTTACTGCATACTTTGTTGAAACTTAGTCAATGTGCATTTGAAGCTTTTGTCGTTTTGTTGAGTTTTAAATCTCATAGCAAAAGAAAAAAGTGAATCCATACAACAAACCCTTATTCAGCCTTGAAAAGGAAGGAAATCCTGCTACATGCTACAACACAGATGAAATTTGAAGACACAGTGCTAAGTGAAATCCTCCAGTCACAAACACTGTGTGATTCTACTTACCTGAGGGATCAAGAGCAGTTGAATTCACAGAAACAGTTAAAACAGCATCTCCACTCCAGGGCATGTTCCCTGTAGAAATGAATGCTGAGTTGAGGGTTCACCTAAAGAAGTATTTGAGGATGTCCATAGCAATGTTAGATAAATAACCCCAAATTAGTAACAACCCAAATATAAATTAACAATAGAAAAGATATATAAACTATGATATGTTTATAAACTAAATCCCTCATGGTAATGAAAACCACAAACCACTGCTACAAGTAATAACATGGATGGATTTTACAGACCTAAAATCAAACCAAAGGAGCTAGACACAAAAGAGTACATAATGTGTTGTTCCATTTACACAGAGTTCAGGGACAAGCAAAAAAAATTTTTTAAAAAAAAAGCAAAATTAATCTCTGGAGACAGAAGATGAAATGGTTACATCTGAATAGAAAAACTCCTTCATTTTCTTCCTACCAATTCCCTGGAACCTGCTCCAAATAAACAGGGAGCAGAGCCTTGTAGTCTATCTTTCTTCTTAATGTAAAAAGGTGAGGAAAATGCAACTGAGGCCATGAATATTAACTGAAAATGAAAAACAATAGGGTTTACAACTTCAAATCATTTAATCTAGTTGTCATAGTAGCATCAAATTTGTAAACAGCTCCCTATTTTTATCTATCTGAAAATGTATTTCTTTAGTTTCACCTTTAAAAGATACTTTTGCCTAATATAAATTTCCTGTTGATAGCTATGTTTGTCAAACACCTGGATTGTATCATTCACTGGCCACTGGCCTCTGGTGTTCCTGTAGGATTTCAGTTGTTTTGTTGCTGGAATTCTCTTGTCTATCACGAGCTGTGCTTGTCAGGTGTTTTCTAGATTTTATCTTTAACTTTCAGTATCTTAGTATAATGTTCCTGTGTGTGTATCTCGTTGTGTTTTTCATACTCCATGTCTGTTCACTTAGTTGGATTTGCTAACTCTAAAATATTAATTATTAAATTGATGTTTGTCATCATGCTTAGAAAGTTCTCAGCCACGAGTTTTAAGGTATTGGCTTCTGCTTTTCCCTCCCCTGCCGTGCACATTATGTGTATGTTGGGGTCCTGCTGGTGTCCCACATCCTTGAGGCTCTGTTCGCTTTCCTTCTTTGTTTTCCCTGCTCTCCAGGTTGCACAATGTTCTTCAATTTGTAGACTCTCCCTTCTGCCAGTTCAGATCTACTGTTGAGCCCCTCATTGAAATTTTCATTTCAATTATTTTACTTTTTGCAATGTTAAAAGCTATTTAAAATTATTTATTCCACTTCCTCAGTTTGTATAAATTCCACCGTATTCTCAGACATCTTCTGAGATCAGTAATTGTAAAGTTTTAGAGTTTCAGTTTAAATCACACTAACAGGAGCTGGGGGTATAACTCAGTGGCATGATGCCTGCCTGGCAAGTGCAAAGTCCTGGGTTCAATTCCCAGTTCTGAAAAGAAGAAAAAATAAATCACAATAACAAAATAATTGACTTTGGACCTTGGAATAGTTGAATTATTGAAGAAATTATTTATCGATCACTTTATTATTTTTGAAAGTTATCATCTCAATTAATTCAGTATTGAATATTAATTTACATTTAATTTTTATACATTAATTTATACTTTATATGTTATAAAATATATTACTTGTATATTGGGTAAATTTTATATAATATAATAATATAGTCATGATTGTATTATATATAATCATGTGATACATTGTATAATTATTAATTTATAATAATCAATATTATAATAATATTACTATTGTTACCATTAAGATGTAATAAATAGACTACAGATACTTAGGCAACTTCTTACCAGATTAAAATTACAAAGGTAGAAAATATAAAAATAAGCATAGTTTTCATAGATATGCACTTGATTCTTGCTTTTATTCTGTAGGGAGTGAGAATCAATGAATTAAAAAATGATGCACAAACTACACATGATGGAGTACACCTGTAATCCCAGCTACTCAGGTGACAGATCAAAAATTTGAGCCCAGTCTGGGTAATTTAATAATACTGTATCTCAAAATAAAAATCCCCAGCACAACAGAAAAAAAAAAAAAGAAATGCACAAATGCCTTTGGGCAACATGAGCATACGTTACCATTTGCTATGTTAATGTGATGCAGTGTGAATGTGTAATGTGTGCTCGTGGTGCACAGCCAGGCTCACCGTGGAGCTCTGTGTGGTGGTCTGTGGTCAGAGTGCAGCAACATACTTCCCAGTTTTCTGTGTCTCACAGGGAACAGAAATTAGTTTCTTTGGTTAAGAATTGTCATGAAATGGGAACTAAAAGAGTAGTTACAAAGAGATACAAATATGTAAAATAAGGTACATAGTTTGTCAGTTTTAAGTGAGTCACTGTAAGTTAAAATTGCTGTATACTTTATTCTACATGATGTAACAATTAGTAAAGTTTTAAAGTTATGTGGAAAACGATTAATTTACCACTTTATTTGTATGCTTAAGCATATACATAAATAGACATATGGATTAGTAAGCAAAATTACAAGTGATAAAGATAATTCAGAAGATGTCTGATCTTTGAATATCTCTGTTTCTTTGCTTTCATCATGATTTGTTTTTGTTTTGTTTTGTTTTGCTTTTTGAGACAAGTTCTCACTGTGTAGCCCAGGCTGGCCTCAAACTCAGTGATTTTCCTGCCTCTGCTTCAGAGTACTGGGATTGCAGTGCCCCACTTGTCATGTTTTTGGATCATTTTTACACACAAATTCTAAGATGTCAGGATTCCTAAAAATGATTGTTAACTGTTAATGTTTGTAGGTATTGTCCATCTGACACAGACTATAATAATTTTCTCCTCTTTAGGCATCTCTTATTTATAGTTTTATCTTTATGTATGCTTGTATTTTATCTGGTAATGCTACATTATTTTCACATCACCCATAGTCAAGCCTTGAATGCAAAACTGTTAATATATCTTTGCAATCTTGACCTTGTATAGAGGCTACTAGGTAGTACCAGTGTTTGCTCCATATATTTTCATGAAAAGATGCTAGAGATAGGTAGACATGATTGTTTATTGCATCTTTCTTTTTTGCTTAATCACTATAAAAACACCTAAATCACAGACGCCAGTGCCTCTTCCTTGGGAGCCAGACGTTGAACATGCCTTTTCCTTTCTCAAGCAGACATTACAGCAGCTCCAGATTCTGATCGTGCTGAGGCACGAGGTTAGAATGTGACCAGGTGACTGGGCAAGTGGGTGGGACATATGTACCCAAGCCCTGCACCTGGGACCAATCAGAGAATGCTATATTCATGTCTCCTGGGGTGCAGTCAAACAGGTTTTGATAGGATGGCCCAGATCTAGCATCAGCCTGAGGCATGTTCCCACAAAACACAGTGGTCATTGACCTCTTGGTCGCTGTAAGCTCTTTCAGTGGCCCACTCTTACCCTGGCCCACAGTAACTCTGCAGAGCACATTTCTTTTCCTACCTTTAATAAATGTAAAACTTCACTCCCTTTTCTCTTGTTTTGTCCAATTCTTTGTTCAGTACAAGAGCCTTGAAAAAGACCTCTGGAAGGAGTTCACAGCACTCAAGAACCTGATAATAATGCCATATTCTTCACATTGTTTGTGCAGAAAAGACAAGTTGTGATTTAAAAGTGCTGAGGCAGAAGTTGAAAGCTCATCACAAGCTTGTGGCCTACCTGGATAGGTTGTTTCCCGAGGCAAAGGCAATCATGCTTGTTGATGTGTGTGTCAGCAGGGCTCTGCTGCTCACTGCCCTTGGTCTATTCAAACTTTGTTGCTTCAAAATAACACATAATAGAAATCTGCTTTGCATCTGTGATTTGTTTTCATTGCTTCTCATGTAACTGCCAAGCACTATTCCAAACTAAATCTAGTCAGTATCCATCCTGATTAGGATGCTCTTGGTTAATATACTTTCCTTGTTTTTATCTTTAAAATAGTCCAAGAATATCCTATACTGTATAAGCTGTAACTTTTGAACTCTGTTCTTATCAAGTGTATATACCTATTAAGATTTAAGAATTCACAACCACTCACTAACAGTAGATATGTCTTTGGTTTCAAGGTCTGGCATGTTATGAAAGTAAAAGGGTTGTCTGATTTCTGTAGCTGCTTTAATAAAAAATGGACAATGAAGTAACGACTAGTTAAAGATAATTTGATATCTGAAGGAAGCAATATCATTTTAAAAATTGGAGCACATTCTAAAAATCATACTTTTGGAACTAAGGGAAATATCCTAGTCATCTACTATACAAAACAATACAAAACAAACAGCCATTACTGATATTTCCATGATTTTTATTATAAGTTATTCAATAGGACTTCATCAATCCAGAAAGACCCATTCAAATATAGTGATCTGCCCGTGAAGAAGGGAAAAGATGGTGATTTATTAAAACTCTCACAGAGCTTGGGTGTTTGACTTTCCAAAATGGCCACTTGGTGGCTCCTAAGTGCTTCTCTAGGCCTTAATTCCACTGCTACCTGGAAGCATCTAAAATGCCAGAGGATTGCTTCAAAATATAAAAACATGGATGACAAAAACTTTGCCAAAGGCTCAACAGATAATTAAAGCTTCCCTTACCTCTAATTATCAAAATCCAAGGGAAATTATAAGGTAGGGCAAATTTCAGAATCTCATTTTGATAACCATTTACAAATAGACTAATGTCATTACACAAATAACAAAAGTTTCCAATATATTTCAGTAATAGCCTACACTTTGGTTTGGACAAGAGTTTTCTTCTAAGTACCTTATTCAGTGACTTGTCTAGCATGCATGACCCTGGGTTCTATCCCCAGAACTACAAAAAGAAATCTTTTTTTTTTTTTAAATAAAACTTTCTTCACTGAAAAGATGATGCTTTAGTTGATCCCAATAAAATTGGATTTTTCCATCTGGATAGAAAAAATACTTTTTAGGTGCCAGGCTTGAAGTATGATGTAGACTCTTCAAATAAATAAAAATCCTCACTGTCCAAATATCCCTGAAGTTCTAGAGAACGGAACAAATTAATAATATTTTAATTAAAATATCATCAACATCAAAACTGTCCAGGGACTGGCCATGTATCTTAGTGGCGAAATTATTGCTTTGCATGTGTAGGTCTTGGGTTCAATCCCCAGCACCACAAAAACAAAAGAAAACCAAAACTGTCCAGCTTTTTAGAAGAGTTTAGCTTTCCTAGGTGTAAAGTTCTGCCTTTTCCCCTAATGATAATATGATGTACACCTTAAAACTTAAACTCTCATACAGATCTATGAGGCTAAGATTAACTCCTTTTTCAACAGACTTTGTCTGGTTACATTCTAATATTGTCAGTTACTATCAGAACTAATATCATGTACATAGTTACATGCTCAAAGGTGCAAGCTACCTTTTGAAAGAGACATCAACACATTTCTATATGATATAAAGCCAGAAAACTGAATACAGTGAGAAGGACTCAAAAACATCAGACAAAAGGTCATCCCAAATACTTCTTTTGTGTGTTGGGGCTTTGGATAGAACCCAGAGCAAGCATCATACCACTGAGCTATATTCTCAGCCCTTCGATTATTTTTAACCACAAATGTTGATCTTAAATTTTTGGATAAAAACTCATGAGTTCATGATTCTCAGCATAAAGATTCTGAGTATTCTACAATCTGGACATCCAGTTTCTCTAGAGATACATAATCTCACAGAGTAATAAAAATTTATGAATCAAGAAGATAACTTGTGCCAAGTTATCTTATCTATAAAAGATAACTCCAGTAATTACTGAATTACTCCTATAATTTTAATTACTTGTGAAGCTGAGGCAAAAAGATTGCAAGTTTGAGGCCAGACCGGGCAATTTAGCAAGATCTTGTCCTGTTGTAGTCAGGGTTTGCAAGGGAATAGATCTAACACAAGACACATAACTTATCAGATTCTTTTACAATATTTACCCAAAAAGTCAAATGCAAAAGAGTTCAAGAGATCTGTCCACACACTAGAGACATAAAGAATCCAGCTGAGGGCCTGGATCCCACAGCAATATCTTGCATGAATCCACCTGGAGGCCTAGAGCCCAGGACAATGTATCATGCAAGTCTGTATCAAGAATCTACACTGGGAAGGCCCAAAGGTCAATGGTGGAAGCCAGAAAGTACACCAGTGGGATGAAGGATCTGTGCCTGCAGGTTGAAGGATCCTGCACTGGAGCCAGAAAGCGACATTCCAGGTAAGGACCAGAGCTTCCCTGAAGAGAACCGCAGCATTCCTCAGCAACAGCAAGGACCCAAACTCCTCTGACCACAAGAACAGCTGAGTTCATACCAGAAAAGCCAGCATGACACACTTCTCCAGGAGAATCAATAGCACACCATCTTCCTCTCCTGTTCTCCTTTTATGCTGTTGGCAACAATCTTCAGGTGGGCCTTCCACACCCAGCCTTATGCTGACTCAGTTCAGCTGGGTGTTACAAGTTGAACACTAGTTAATCCACCACATGTCCCAAAGTACAATTTTTTTAAAAGGGATGGGTATGTGGCTGAGTGGTGGAACACTTGCCCAGCTTGTGCAAGGCTCTGGGTTCAATCTCCACATGTGGGAAAGAAGAGAAGGAGGAGGAGGAGAAGGAATAGGAAAAAGAAATCACAAGGTATGGATGGTTTCTACCCAAGATTTTTAGATTAAGAATCACAATTAGAGCTTACATTTTATTATGAGTCTTCTTTTATTATTTTCAAACTTCCCTTTGTGTGGGTCAAGTCATTAGATCATGAAAGGACTGCCCTGGTCCTTTGGACCCTTCTCTCAGCTGACTTCTTTGCTGTATCCTTTCTGACCTCCACAATTTGCCTACCTCAAACCCTTGCCACAGCTGCTGGTTTCTCCAATTTACAGATTTGCCATTGTCCTCAGACCCTTCAAAGAGATCTCCTAATGTGTCTCTCTATCTTCACTGAATGGTAGAAGAATTAAGGGAATGCCAAGAATAAGAAACACACTAGACCTAATAGGAACTGGATGGAACATGGGTTCCAAGTGCCCTCACACTTCTTGAGCACTTCTGTTCCCTAAAACTAGCTGCTTAAACTTTCCTTTGGGCTCCTATCTCGAGTCACCATCCAGCTGACCACAGTGCATCAAGATGACACTAAAGTCTCCATGGTTAATCTGCATCCCCTGAGATCTAAGTTTGGCTACAAAAAGAAAGTAATGAATTATAAGATAAATAAGAACTACCTGAACTATGATATAAATACCAAAGAAAGGACATCTGCAGTCAATACTAAAGATGAACATATCACTTAACTGCCACATAGAAGAAATCACAAGATTTCTTGGAAAAATAATGTACAACTGAAATTGCCTTCCCTGATAATTATACAATAGGCTTGGGTCCAAACTGCTCCCTTGATTGCCTTCAGCCCAGGTGGGAAGGGACTCACATCCTGCCAGCAGCTTGTGAGCAAGCCAGTTTTGAAGCTGATCCTCCAGCTTTCAGGTGACAGCAGTCCCATCTGATACCATGGCTGTGACCTCATGAAATATTGACCCAAATGCACCCAACTTAGTGACTTCCAAATTCATGACTCATGGGCACTGTGGGGGAATAAATATTTGTTCTTTCAAGCTGCTGAACTTTGGACGAATTTGTTAATGCAGCAATAGATAACTAATATAACCTTCTTTCTCTGAGATAGAAGGAAATCAGAGAGTAACGGGAGAAGTGTGATATGGGAAAGAAAGAATGGAGAATGCCTAATGAGCTTTATTTTATCTGTAAAATTAAATATGAGGTATGGTATCTGCTAACAGTGAGGTGACTTAATGAGACCAGCAGGAGATTGGAACAGCCATGCAGAGAACAGGAAAGGAAATTGACAAGGAGCACAGGGAAGATTCCTGAGTTTGTTTGAACCCACCTTCCTTTATACCAATGCCAACCACAAAAATCATAGTTAGTAATGGAATGTGATCAGACTGTGTAATGAGTCTCAGTCCCAGGTGTGAAATTCTAGTTACAGTGTCCTGCTGCGCTGGCCTGGAGTCTGCCTGTGTGGACAAACTGCTTAATGAGCAGATTAGTGGTTGAGGAGGGCTCAGACAGGTCTCAAAAAAGTACTCCTGTTGTCAAGAAGGATTTGCAACAGCCAGATAGAACCTCACACATTATTTATGAAGAGGGATATAACCTCAAAGGGAAGTATTATAAGAGAAAAATCAACATCTATGTTTTCCTTGGTATCATATTGAAGTAAGGGGAAAAGTCACAGTCTTTCCCATATCTTAAGGTTGCCTTCTTTCTTTCTTCCTCCCCTCTCCCTCCCTTCCCCCTCTTCTCCCTCCCCATTACTTTCCCCTCCTCTTCTTCCCCCATTATCAGCAGGAAATTCCTGGGATTTCTCCTGATTCAACCATTCCTCTTTACTCTTTGTCTCAGAGTATGATGGAGCTCTAGAGCATAAAGGGAACCAGGCCAAGACTGCCTTCTTTTAAAGTGACTTTAGAGAAACTGTGTAGCCCCAATTTCTCTAAACCCCTCAGGCCCACCAAATGGAGTCGCTGTATCTCCTCAAGAATGACAAATCCTGCCCTCCTTGGTAGCTTAACTTCTCCATGTACTGGCTGATTCTGTTCACAAACTGAGAAACTGAAGCTAATTGGAGAACTAAACTTCTCTGCAAAACTAGTGCCTTTCTTTCCTTACACAATAGAGTCCATTCATTCACTTATCCTTTCCCTCCTTCAGCTATTCAATTACTTAGCAACTCATTATTGAGTGCCTGCTGAATAATGGGACAAGCATATACTAAGGCTGGGAATAAAAAGATGAGTATTATGATCTTCAAGAAGTCACAAAAAGATCTGGCACAAAGAAGTCAATAAACATGTGCTGAATAATGATAATTGTTGCCTGCTGTGGACATTCTAGACTAACAGGGTAACCAAACACAATGGCTTCTCCCCTTGGTGAGTGCAAAGCCAAAAAGCATGACAAGAAGATTTATTATCCACAACATAACAAGGAAAGTCCTAGAGTTTGTACCATGAGGAACAGAGATTTTCTTCAGGGACTATGTATGTATATATCCATAAAGGAAAGTACTTCAAGGGCAGGCACATTCCTGAGCATGCTCAGCATAAGGTGTACATTTCTGGGCTTGCTCAGTTTAAGGCCATGGAGCATGTGTTTAAGGTTAAGATGACAGGCACAGACACTTGGGAGCTTGCTCAGTTTGGGGTTACAAAGATGGAGGACATGAACCCCTCCGAAGTTTCTCCAAAAAGTTTTAGTTGAAACACAGAAAATGACACTTGGAAGGTGCACTCATGTAGAGGTTTTCCACTAAAGATGCCTCACTCACCTAACTGCTAACCATAGGGGAAGGAGGTAGGTAAGTGAGTAGTTTAAATTGTTTTAGGGCAGTGATGGAGAACCTTTTAGAGCTTTCAGTGATAACAGTCTGCTGCAGCACGTCTGGCATAGGTTCACCATCACTGTTTTAGGGTAATAGTAAAGGAATTGATAGAGTACTCTAAATATGGAGGATCATATGTATGTGGCAGTTAGGGGTGGTTTGAAAGACAAAGTATCTTGTGTGATCTTGAAGAATAAGTAAGAGTTTTCTAGGAAAAGGAAGTTGGAAAGATCTTTTCAGGCAGGCCAAAACTTACAGTTCTTATCTTTGGGATTCTTTTTGTCAGTCCAATCTAGTAGTATGTTGCTATTATAAAAATATGTCAATATTTTGTTGAGTTTCAAGTTTTTGAGTTTATTTTTGCATTTGTTCCCAAATCAGTAATAGATTGACAAAGATGATTGCAAAATGAATCTACCAAAGAGAGTATTTTGATAAGAGTAGATTAAAATAATTCCAGTAAAAAAAAGGGGGGGAGCATATTCTAAGTTTCTTTATGGAGAGACTTGTAATTTATAAACATGGTGGAAGATGTTACTACTTAAAATGGTCTCCTTATTACCACTAAACTTTTCCTTTGACATCTAGTTGAGAAGCCAAAAAAGATCCCCAGATCCATGCTAGATCAGTGTTTATTGTTCTTTGCTTCTTCAGAGCAATCCAGGAGACTGTCAGATGTTGCACAACCTAAATCAAAATGGCAGAAGGACTTGGAATAGCAAAATGCAGTAATCTAATTTGTCATTATAAATCCACCACTTATTAAGTATACTGAGAAAATTCTTAATTCCATGACAGAATGGAAAATCACATTACACAAGGGAATCAAGCTTGGTAAGCCAAAGGAATCCTCTAAATTGGAATTTAGAATGAGCTTTTATTTGCAGCAAGAAACATGGATCAAAACTGACACTTATTGAATTGTCCTAATGAGTAAGCACAAGCATTTGTTTCAAGAAACTACAGCGTAACAGGCCCAGGGATAATTAGGTGTGTGCCATGAAGTTGTCTAACCTGTTCTATTTGGCCTATAAACTATTTGGACAACCATAAAAGAAATAAAAGAGACCAAAAAAAGGCAAAGAGCACAATCAATTTCCAGTTTAATCATGAGTGTGGGACTCTTACTTTTGCTCTTTGCCTTACAATCAGATTCTTATTTTTGCCAAGTTGCAACCCTTAGAATTTAAAGATGTTGATGGGTATTTTAATACATAGTACTGCCATTTTAAACTTGATTATTAAGTATTTATTAAGTATGCAACATTTCTATGAGTCAATTCTGCAATAGAAGGTTAACACCCACTGAGCCAGTCTGAAGCAAACCAGAATGGGACACATATTTAGAATTATTCCCTTTCTAGCTAACACTGCTGCTAGTCTTCAAATTTTTGCATAACTGAATTCTATTGAATATGAGCAAGAACTGAATATTCACCCTAAACAAACAAAGGCCATTGTGTCACCACTGAGCAACACTTACCTTTCTGTCAGTAGCTGGCTTTCTATGTCAAGGACTTCTTCAAAGAGGTTTGGGAAGCCCAGGAGTAAACAGACTCCACAGGTTTCCTTGCTACATGCACTCTCAGATTCACTCACATGGCCATGTACATTATCCTTTTCAGAGAAAACATAGCATTCAGTTGGTAATTCAGATCTGTGGGTTCCACACTTACAAATTCAACCAACTGTGGATCAGTAATACTTGGAAAAATAGCATCTGTCTTAAACGTGTACAGTCCTGCTCCTTGCCATTATTCCCTAAGCAATACAGTACGACAGCTGTTTATATAGCATTTATATTGTATTGGGTATGTGAGCAAAATACATGCAAGTACTACATCATTTTATATAAATGTTTTGAGCCTTGAAGATTGTGGTATCGTCAGGGAGATTGGGAGCTATTTCCACAGGGTTCAGAGGGGTGATTGTTGTGGATCTTCCAACTCATTTGACCACAAAAGCTGTGTTGAGAGTCAGCCAGCGAGACCCATGTCCCACAGACCAAACTTCGGGGAATTTTGCTGTTTAAACATGATCGTTTCTTTTTTGTTTTTGTTCTTGTTTTATCTGTTTTTTGTTTGTTTGTTTGTTTCTTTTTGTTTTGTTTTTTGTTTTTTGTGGGATTTTTTTGGTGCTGGGGATCAAATCCAGGGCCTCATACTAGGCAAGTACTGCAACACTAGCTTAAGCCCCCCTACCCCTAATTATTATTCCTGAACACCCCAATTATTAATGGAGCTCTGGACACTCTAAGAAGGAGACTCCAACCAAGGAGCATGTTAGTAATAACAGCTTTTTTCCCTTCCCAAAATATCTACCAAGCACCTACTGGTGGCCAGACTTCTGGTTCTGTCCCTTTCAAAACACCAACAATTTTAAAATGAACAATTCCGTGTGGTGCAGTATATTCACATTGTACAACCTCCACTTCTAATTCCAAAACATTTTATTACACTCTTTTAAAAATTCACACTCATCGAATAGGTAACTCCCTATTTTCTCCTTTTCCCATCCCTGGACAACTACTAATCAGCTTTCTGTCTGTATGGATTTACCTATCTGGATATGGCACAAAAATGGAATCATACATTAAGTGGTTTTTGCTTCCAACTTCTTTCAAATATAGCATGGTTTTTAGGGCTTGTCCACATTGTAGCATATAATCAGGACTCCATCCCTTTTCATTGCTAAATAATATTTCATTGTATAGACATACCACATTATATAGATATACAATTCCACTGTATAGGTGAACTGCAATGAATATGTGGGGGCATTCACCAAGGTGTGCATGAAATAGATATGCAGAGATAAGAGACCTTCTGGATCCAAAAGCCCAAAACCTCCCCAATTCATGTTTAAAGATTAAAAGATAGCCCACAGGGTCACAAGTCTGTGTAAGATCAAAACATATTACCTTAAGGTGTATGTGCTCTGGCCCTTGTCCTCCCCACACTCTGATTTATTACTTATATTGGCCCTAAAATCAGTCATGTAGCAGACTTCTGTCCCTTACATGAATTCCTGCACAGGTGTCCTACTTCTGTCCTTTATCCTTGTTTTCTGGTTCTTTCAACAAAAACCTGTAGAAGCTTCAGATTGGGACCACCTTTTTTCTTGAGACTCTCTCATGTTGAGGGGTCTCAGTGAAGGCAGCCCCTCTGGGCTCTCTGACAGGTTAAACTGTACATAGACTCCAAGCAGTCTCTTATCCTTTGTGCCATGCCACAGTCATGGCATTGATAAGCAAATATAGTTTATCCATTCATGCTTGATAACCATTTGGACCTTTTGCCTGTTATGAGTAGTGCTGTTTCCCAGTCTGAGATATACCTAGGAGTGGTATTACAGAGTCACAGAAATAGTTTTTTTTTTTATTTTAAAGATAGTAAAATCCAATAAAACATAACAGAACAAAGTCAATCAAAACAAAGCAGTAGAACTTGTACAGAACTTCAGAGAAAGATACTATGAAAACAATAGCTACTATAGCATATCTTATTTTCAGAATAGTTGACCATTCCAACAGGTATAGTAAAATTAAACCAAAAACAAAACACAATAAAAATAATATAAAATAAAGCAAAAAAAATTAATCAGAGTAAAGCAAAACAATGAGAACAATATTGGGCCTTGAAGAAAAGACAGAAGAGAATCCCCCATATTTGTTACATTGCCTACTGTCATCTTCCAAAGAGATGCTCAGGCTGCTGGCCCCAGGCCTGCAAAATCAATGAAACAATGCTAGTGTTTAGTTGCTTTATGTATCTTAGTTGCTATCAATTTAGCCAGATTTCCAAACCAGCAGGCTGCTTACTGGGGCGGGGTGTGTGTGTTATTGTCCTTGATTCTTAGCCCATGCGCAGGTAGGCGCTCAGGAGGCGCATGTTTCTCTTCCTGGAGTCCCCCAGAAGGCAGGCTAGTTGTCCTCTGGTTGGAACTACTCTGACCCAGCAGGGCGGGTTCTCAAGAGGCCCGTCTCTTTCCACAGAAATAGTTTTGCCACTATGATTTTTTGACATTATAAGGCAAATCAGATTCATATAATTTGGCTAGCTTGAGGCATAATGTATGTATTTGAGAAAAATAGATGTATTTTCAGTGTATTTGAGAAAAATGCCTGTTGATGCCATACTGTCAGGAAGCTTTGAGAATAACTCACTGAAGCAAGATTCTTCTCTGCACACCATCATGAATAGCTGCTCAGTTTTAGTGAGCTATTCATTTCTGTTACTCAGCTAGATAGAGTTCCTGTTGTCTTCTCTGCCAATAAGAGTTCAGCAAACACAATAAGAGTGGATGCCTTTGGTGGCTCTATTATTAGAAGGTGCTGTGTTCATGGGAAGGCATTAAATAATGAGGAAAAACAAGTAACACCAGCTCTGGATCAGCTATTCTGGAAAACTCCCAAATCATCCAGAGGTTGTTTGTTTGTTTGTTAATAGTAAAAGTGCTTCGTTTGAGCGTATGTCTCTTGGAAGAGTTAATTATTGCTTCAGTATTGTTCAGTAGACTAACATGAAAGTCAAGCACATTAATTAAGCCGAGAACCTCAAGCATAATTCTCACTTTTCCTAAATATTTCCTAAGCCTTAAACCCAGGCCTTGTTCCAAAGCCATTCTTTTAGTGGCGGTATTAAGAAAATGCTGGACTTTTATCTTAAGTTTACACATAATACTAAGAGTCAACTGATTTTAAATTTCTTTTTATTGAAAATGAGGTCTATATTCAAGAAAAAATCAGAATTTTCATTTAAGTAACTCTACACTCTTAAATTTTACTATGCTACTGGCAATAGATAAGCAGCGAATTTCTTTACACTGCAATTTCAGTGAAATTTAAATATTACAAACATATTGAATATATAAACTAAGGAAATGAATATATTAACTACAGTGCAATCTGTCAGACTTTAACAGTAGTTAATTTGAGGAACAGTATATCTCAGTATGACGTCACTACAGTAAATGACCAAAAAGATTGCTGGCTTGTGTTTCCAAGATCTTCTGTAAGTGGCTAGGAAGGTTCATGGCACAATCTAGAACTTATCCTTCAACATATAAAACCAAACTTATATTTGCAAACCTTTTAGAGGGGAAAGTTAGGCACAGTGAGATTTTGCAGCTGTAGGTCTCTGGGGATGAGGTTGAGACCATACCCTTCCACAGAGCAAGGTTCATGTGATCTGTCTTAATTATCCAATTGATGTGCTGCAAGGTAAAACAACTCAGGAAGCATTGTGTTTATTATCTCTGTGGGCAGTTGATTTGGGCTTCTCCCTCTTTTTACCCACCTGACATTGCAACGGCAAGCAGAAACACCAAAATGACACCCAAGATTTGGAGGCAGATTTATTTATGTCAACAGGTATTGACTGGCATCATTCCCAGAATATCAGGCTGTGACATCTGGTGGTCTAGGGCTTTTTTATGGGATAAGCAAGCAGGAAGTAAAGGCAGAATAGCTTGTCAATTAGGGATTGGTTTATACAACGTGCTTCATAGTGACCAGCTATGCATCACAGTGACTGACTGTTTCTAAGAGACCAGGAGCAACTGGAACTGGAATAGTAACTATTACCTGGGCAACTAAGAAACTGAAGTATACTGGCTGAGGGTAGGGAGGGCATGTTCTGGTAAAACATATCTAATATCAACCCCAAATTCCGTAAGACTTTTGTTCTAAATTTTAATAGTACACATATTTTAAAAGAATAAGACAAGGGTATGGCCATTAAAAAATGAATGAAGAAAATGTGCTATCTATACACAATGAAGCTCAGCTATAAACAAATATAAATTCAAGACATTTATAAGAAAATGAACACAACTAAAAAATATAATGTTAAGTGAAATAAGTCAGACACACATGCTTAAATATCATATGCTAGCTCTCATTTGAGTGGCATAGTACAAACAATGAACAAAATAAAGGATGAATAGAAGGATAGAAGGATAGATCTGTTGCAAATTGGAAGGAGTCCAGGAGACCAAGGGGTTGGTGACGGGGAGGAGAATGGGAAGTCAAAAGATGTGCCGTATCTACTTACCAAATACCCTCAGTGATGTAAACATTATATATCATAAACATGAACTAATAACAACAACAAGAATGGAAATGGGAAAGGAGATTTAGAGATGGAGGGAGGGAGGTGGAACAAAAGGGGAAGGGGATTAAAAAGGAATACATCTGTGCCACATACATGCACTTACTCCCTAAGATGAAGGTAAATTTCATGTACTGAAAGCCTGTACTCATTGTTTTGAGTACACAAATAAACTGAATATGGAAACACATGCCTGTAATCCTACGTATTTAGGAGGTTGAAGCAGGAGGATCCATATTGGAAGCCAGCCAAGGTAACTTAGAAAGACCCTGCCTCAAAATAAAAAGAGCTGGAGATGTAGTTCAGTGCTTCCTGGGTTCAATCCCCAGCACTGGCAAAAAAAAAAAAAAGTTCAAAAAATACCAAATAACACAGAACAAGAAGGAAAGAAAAGGCAGAAGGAAGGAGGGAAAGAAGGAAGAAAGGAAGGAAGGAAGGAGAAAGAAAAAGGAAAGGAAGGAAGAAAGAAAGAAAGAAAGAAAGAAAGAAAGAAAGAAAGAAAGAAAGAAAGACTAACTTTTGTTTAGCTTGCTGTCCTACTTCCTACCTCTTCAATTCTGTCTTCCCACAGGTGAGCACAGCTAACAGTTTGGTGCCTACATTTCCAAATTGTGTACTTACAGAGATAACAATGGAGACTAAAAACTAAACAGTCAACAACATTGGAACTACTTATCTATGCTACTTTCAAAACAAGAATTCAGTTCCTCTGTCATATGTCCTGACAAATTCCTGTCTACCAGAATTTTAATACATTCTTTCCTTACTCCCAGAACATCACTGACTTTCTATACTCTGATGTTTCTTTCTTATGGGCTCAATCACAAGCTAGAAGTCAATGAAAGTACAAATACCACTGTATCTAATGAAACTTGCTTAGAATATACTAAAATAGTAGTATAAATGTTTTAAGTTTTAAGAGATAAAGGACAGTTGCCTCTCACTTAATCAAGGAAATAGAAAAAAAATCATAGAGACAAAAGAATTTGGAAGCTAATGTGAAGTAGGGGAGCTTTTAACTTTAGTTCAATTAATCAGGAAATATCTATTAGTCATCTATGTCATGATAAGTGCTTTGGTGTGGTCCCTACTTCCATAGGGTTTGCCATTTCCTGAGAAATCAGCAGGGCAGACAGAATGGAACTAGATAAGATGGGCTTACACAAGAGCCTGGATTTGGTGAAGTAATGAATGAAACACTGCCTCCACAGGCTTTTACAGAAAGGAGGTGCCTACCATTCCAAAGTAAGTAATAAGTCTTCCAACTTACTACTATCCAATTTGAGTAATAAGTTTTCACACCCTCTGTCCTGTGGTGTCAATTCCCTAATCACTGTCCTGGCACAGGCTAGTATCACCTTACCTGTTAAAATGAACTTGTGTCCAGCACTCTGCCATCTCCCCATCCTACCCTGTCCAAGTCATCCAGAACATAACCACAAGGTTGATTTTTCAAAAGGCACATAGTGCTCAAAGGTACTCTCTGTTTAAACATCAGCACCAAATAGTCTGAACTTGTTAGTGGAAAATTCAAGGCTCTCCCTTAAACTGTGCTAATATCCTTCTAGGCTTGTCTGCCATTTCCCGATATGAACTGTCTACTCTATTGAAATTCAGCTACTCACCATCCTCACAAGCCTGCTCTTGCCGACCTCCTGTGATGCTCAGCCCCTTGTCACCTCCTGGCCCCATTCCTAACTTCATAGCCAAGGAGAGTCAGAGAGGCCAGCTCTGCAGCTGGGCAGTCATCCAGCCGTGATGTGGTGGTAGCAAGCAGAGGGTGGGACGTGTGGGAATGCAAAGGAGGGTGGAGACAGGTACAGCAGCAGAGCGTGGTGATAAATTGAATACGGGTGGGAAGGAGAGAGCTGAGTCAGAAACAACTCATTGTAGGTTTCAGGCAGCAAATAGAATTCTTTCTCAATAGCTGCTTACTCCACATCCTACAACCTTGTAGTTATTGGAAGTTATTTATTTCACACTGCCTATGTAACCTGGGACCATGGGTAATTAAGGTGATTTTCCTATACTCTAAATCATAAATGACAAAGCAGGACTAACAAAGCACTTTTCTGGTGGAGTTAGAGGTTTTAAGACACATTCTAAAACATTGTGGATTTCAATGCATTGCCTTCCACCTAAACAATACACATTTAATAAGAAGCCTGTGTTTCACTAGCAGTGTGATATGGAGCATAAGACTTATGGGGATATCTCAGTCCTGAAGCAGGAAATGTGGCTGGGCCTTGGTAGGAGCTGGAGCAGACACCAGAATGTGCTCAGGATTTTTTTCTCCATCTCCTAACTCTGCTCTGGCCGTGCTGTACCTTCTTCTCCTCTATTGCAGGATCAGCAGCTCAGAATGTTAAAAGCTGCAGGTTGTTTTATTCCCTTTCCTTACCCTCTCTCCATTCAGATTTTGATTCCTTTTTCTTTCTTTTTTCTTTGTGTACATGTTCGTGGTAGGTAATGTTTACATTCTCTGGGTGACATTGGTACACATGCATAACACATCTTAATTCTTGTTGTCATCCCCCTTCCCTCCTTTTTCTCCCTCTTTTTGACCTCTTTCCCTTTATAGAAATTTTCTGCCCTACTTTCTACCATGTATGATTTATTTTGCTCTTTATTTATACTTTGGGTTTTTCATATAAGAGAAATCATGTGATATTTAAGCTTGTGTGTCTGATTGACTTAACATTATGGTCTTAAGGAGCATCCATTTTTCTACAAATGATTTAAGTTTATTTTTATGGCACAGTGGTACTCCGCTGTGTGTGAAAACACAGTTTCTTTATCCATTCATCTGTTGATGGACATATAGACCACTTCCAAGATTTAGCTATTATGAGCTGTGCTACTAAAAATATGGGTATTGTAGGAGAAAATGAAGTGCAAGAGGAATGAATTATGGTTCAGGCTCAGGGGGTGTGATTTCCAGAAAGCATTAAGTCAAAGGCAACAGAGTTCCATCACAGGCACGCCTCCCAGTGTCCCATTAATCAGGGTCAGTGCTGGCTGGTATAAATTCATTACATAACCAAGGTCTTTACTGGCACACAGCCAGTAAATCTGGACTCCCCCAAAGGCTGGAGGATCTAAGCAGCTGAGAACTACGAAGAGTGTGCAGCAGTGACTAAGAGAAGCTGGGAGCCAGAGGGCCAGCTAAGCAGCTGAATAAAGGTGCCATATTCCTACAATCCTGTGTTTCTTCGGGCTGCCTGAATCGCAAGTAAACCCTCCCAGGTTGAACTGGTGACAAGACAGGTATGCATGTATGGTATTATTCTAATATCATGTCTTTAACTCTTTCAGGAAGATACCTAGAAGGGGAATATCTGGTCAAATGGTATTTCTAGCTTCAGTTTTTTGAAGGAATTCCATACAGATTTTTAAAATGAATACAGTAGTTTACATTCCCACCAACAGTGTGGAAGAGTTCTTTCTTTGCTGCAACCTCACCAGCATTTGTTATGATTTGATTTCTTGACCATAGCCATTATGTCTGGGGTAAGGTGGAATCTCAGTGTTGTTTTAATTGGCGTTTCTCCAGTGGCCAGTGACGTTGAGCATTTCTTCATATATTTATTTGCCATTTGTAGTACTTCCTCTGAGAAGTATCTGTTAATTTCAGTTGCGCATTTTTTGACTTGGTCTTTTCTTTTGGGTGATCTAATATTTTCATGTGTTCTTTATATATTCTAGGTATTAGTCTTTTGTCTAAGGAATAAATAGGAAAATTTATTTCAATTCTATAGGTTGTCTTTTCAATCTAATGGTTGTTTCTTTTACTGTGCAGAAGCTTTTGCTCTCTTAGAATAAAATCCAGGCTCAACATGTCCTTCAAGGGACCACATGATCTGGTCTCTTCTATCCCTCTACCTTATTGCCTCTGGCTCCTTCTTGTTTCTTCCACTCTAGCCACCTGAACTTCAGCTGTAGCTCAAGCCTGCTAAATTCACGCCATGTGTGGATTTATTTTTGCAGTGGGAGAAAGGGCACTGATCAATGAACGTAAGTATATGTTTTTTTCTGTTACAGTTTTCACTGTATTTCAACAAACTGGCATTCTGATATGTATATCCTTCTCTCATGGGTTTGCTTGGTATGCATCTGCAGACAAGATTGTATTTCTCAGCCCATGAGCTAGATTAATGAGACAGACTAATGAAATTCAATCTGTATATTCCACTAAAGTACTATTATCCCTAACTGGCCTATACTTTACTGTATTTAGTAAGCAATCTTATATACTAATATAGGAATTTTGTTTTACTGTAACTGTATAACTGGTTAGCCACTCATCGTTTATTGTATACTAGGTATTAGGTATACTGGCAGACAGGTTGATGCTATCACTGGCCCTCATTCATGCACTTTCCGTGTCTTGAAATTTATTGTTTTCTTTTTTTTTTTTTTTTTCTTTTTTGGTGGCACCAGGGATCAAACTCACAACCTTGCGCCTGCCAGCCAGGTGCTTAAACCACTGAGCCAAACTGCCAGCCCTAGTTTTTTCAAGGCAGGGTCACATTATGTAGTTCAGGTTGGCCTTGCGCTCACGTTGTAGCCCAAGCCGGCCTCGAACTCACAATGCTCCACCTACCTCAGTCTCGCAAGTGCTGGGATTAAAGGCATGCACCACCACGCCCAGCTTTGAAATTTACTGTTATTCACCCATGCTTGGTTAACTAGTTCTCACAAAACAGAAACAAGATTTAAAAGATTTTTGCAAAACA
The DNA here is from genome assembly GCA_004363535.1 of Dasyprocta punctata. Taxonomy (NCBI): domain Eukaryota; kingdom Metazoa; phylum Chordata; class Mammalia; order Rodentia; family Dasyproctidae; genus Dasyprocta; species Dasyprocta punctata. Next base: position 20,488 of record RJWM01014146.1, on the reverse strand, counting down.
CTGGAAGACAGTTTTTTACTACATTTTGAAGCAGAAGAAAAGTAACAAGAAAGGGACAGAGTTGGCATTTTTCAGATTTCTGGTACAAGATCCTCATCATGTTTACTGAGGTGTAAAAATAATGATGGTCTAGTAAGATCTGACAAGCTCAGCCACAGCATGGAAAATCTGAAGGAAAACTATCTGCAGTATGAATCTCCTTCCACTATTATTTATAATTAACTTCGACCTACATATATATTTGCTTTGAGATTGGCCAATAACATAGCAAAACTATCATAATTAGCATGACAATTAAGTTAGTTCATGTCTTTTAAAAAATTTCTATTTTGGGATTACTACATAATATATATATATTTTTTTAAGAATGTATTTTCTTTTTTTTTTATTTTAAACAAAAGGAAAGAAACCAAAGCAAAACAAATTTCACAACCAGCCAATAAGAGAGTAACAATCATCAGCATATTGCATATTATTATAGTCACAGAAATTACTTAGGATAAAAAATAGACATGAAACATTATCCAAAAAATTATTAGCTCAAAACTTTTGCCTCAATGAATCAAGAGAAACCAGTTATATGACTATCTTTGTTGTTACGATTGCTGTATTGTTTTCAAATACACATTTCGCATATTTTATGTATTAATATACTAACAATATTAACATAATCATGATATAGTGCCACTATATGTAATATATATGTATGTATATAATTCATGTGCATGTTCAAGGATTTTTAACAGTAACCTTAAACTGGGTGTGGTGGTGCACACGTATAATCCCAGCTGCCTCAAAGTCAAGGGCAGGAGAATCGTAAGTTCCAACCCAGCCCCAGCAACTTAGGAGCCCGGTTTCAAAATGAAAAACACAAAGGGCTAGAGATGTAGTTTAGTGCTAAGGTTTTGGTCTCAACTCCCAGTACCACAAAAATAAAATAATAAAAAAAGACCACCAGATTAGAAGACGGTATTTGGAAGTGCTCTGACTTCATTATCATCAAGTGATTGAAGACTAAAGTCATTATTTCATAATATCTTTTTGTATACTTGAAAGTGAATTATTAATACCTACTTATGTCGAGAGCACAAGGTTGTTGTGAATGTGGGAGATTTGGAAGGCAGCACCCAGTGGTGCTGCAGAGATGGACTGCATGGCAGACTCTGCCATAGTCACTGGGGTGAGGCGGTTCACCTACTGTACCTCAGTTTCCTCAACTGCAAAGTGAGAGTAATTTTAGTACTATCTGCACAGGGCCATTTTCAGGACTAAATGAGCCTATAAATACATGATTTTAGACCAGTGCCTCACATTTAATAAATTCTTGTGAATGCTAATTAATACTAACCTGGCTTTGGTTACATTTGAAAAAACAAACAAAAATAAAACTAACCACGCTCTCTCCCATCCCTTGCTGGTAACAGGGCTCGGTATACTGCAGTCTCCATGGCACAGCTAAATAACCTTGTGGAGTAAGGAAAAGACTTCCAGTGTTTAGCTCCACAACATTTTTGCAGAACAGCATTGAGAAAAACACACTGCCACGAAGTTAAGCAATGAGTGGTAAGTACAGGAAAATATTAAACCTCTTTAAACATAGTCAGACAATTCATTGTGGATCTTTTAAAGTGATTTAAAAGGCAGGACATTTTAAACTGTAACAGAGAATGCCCCCCCCCACCCGCCAGTATATGTCAGTTTCTTATTTGCTCACTAATAGGTTCTGTTCCAGTTCCAGTTGCTTCTGGTCTCTTAGAAACAGCTGGTCACTGTGATGCATAGCTGGTCACTATGATGAACATTGTATAAACCAATCCCTAATTGACAAGCTATGCTGCTTCTGTACTTCCTGCTTTTTTATGCAATATAAGCTCTAGACCACCAGAGATATTTTGGGAATAAACCCAATCAGTGCCTGTCAGTGTAAATAAATGTGCCTCCAAATCCTGGGTGTCATTTCTGTTTCTGCTTGCCATTGCAAAATGCAGTGCTCTGAAACAGAGACTGTAAACACTTATGGTGAAATGGAATGATTTGCGAAGAAAAGCAACTTACTCCCTGAAGTGAACAAGTATACTTTTCAAGTTGTCTTAATGTTTGGGATAGGGAGGAGGTAGCAATTTCCCAATATAATCCTCATTCCAGATTACATAATGCTATATCTTATGAAGACTATATGTCAAATGCTTTCCATTGTCACTCTTTTTATTTCTCTTAAAAAGATTTTAATTCAGGAGGCTGAGGCAGGAAAATCACCATGAGTTCAAGGCTAGCCTGAGTTAGACAGTGAGTTCAAGGTCAATTTGAACTACATAGCAAGACTCTCTCTCAAAAAATCAAAAAAAGATATTAACATGAATATGCTAAAATGTGCAGAAAAAGATAATCTAAATCCATACATTCTTTCACTAATATTTCTAGATTTTCATTTTTCTGAATCATTTAAAAAATATCAAATTTGCACCTCAAATATATCCCTATGCATGCTAAAGCTAACTTTTAAAAAATGTGCACAATGCCATTATTTTACCTCAGTCCAAATTTGTTCAATTGATCACCAAATATCTTTTACATCTGGTTTATTGAACTAGAATCAAGGAGAAGACATCACATTTACTGTCTCTTAAATTTCATTTATGCCAGAACAGCCCTGTCTTGCCTCTCTTCCTTTTCTTCCTTCCTCCTTCTCTCTCAGCTTTTTTCCCTCCCTCCCTCCTTCTTTCTTTCTCCCTCTCTCCCTTTCCTTTCATCTCTCCCTCTCTTACACACTGACTTATTTAAGAGACTTGGCCATTTATTCTAGGTTTTTCTTATTGTTTCCTCTTGGTGTCGTTTTGCTCCTCCATTCTAGTAGTCTCTGAGGCAGGAAGATAGATTCAAAGCCTCACGTTGAGGTTCTAGATTTTTGGAAGCAGTATTTCAATAAGATGCTGGAGCTTCATATTATACCAGGAAGCAATGTCAAGTTGGTCTGCTTTTAGAGATGATCAGATTGATCATCTGGGATAAAGTAGGAGAGAGCACACTTCCCCCTTAGGAGTTTGTATTTACCCCTGACAATCAGCAGTAATACCTGGGGGATAATTTGGCACTCTAAATACCCCATCCCCTATCACACTTTCCCCAGAGGATTTCATTGATGAACCTGGCATAAACCAGTTATTTCGTTAGAAACTGCAAAATTCCATTTACACTGTTTAACTACTAGCATAATTTTGTAAAGAAAACTGCTTTCTCATTACCAGGTGCTATTTCTTAAATTATCACTTTTCAGAGTAAACGTTGATGTGTAATAATCACCACCAAGAGTGTGTGGTAAATAAGATTGCTTCTCTCTCTCTCTCTCTGTCTCTCTTTGTCTTAATTTGGCTTACTTTGGGGGTAGATGATTTTTTTTTTTTTGAGACAGGTTCCCCCTATGTATGGAGATCCTCCTGCCTCAACCTCCCAAGTGCTAGATTTTTAGGCATGCGCCTCCATGCCCAAGAAGGGAGAAGGTGACTTTATGTTTTGCATTTTCAATCATCTTGCAGTTTGCAGTCTTACTTTTAATGCGCACATTGTCTTAGTTTTTGCCAGTGGGCAGTCCCTCATGTGGCTCGTGTCTTGATCTTTTCGTAGTAAGCTCCTTAACTTCTGGCCTGGGCCAAGGGTTCTGATTTGTCGTTCCCAGCTTCTGATCTGGTATCCGCCATTTCTTCAAAGAGCCCTGAATCTTTATAGCGAGGAGTGACAGGGCTAAACATCCGGGCGCCAGGGACAGACACTGCTTTGGGGCCTTGTGTTCATAACTCTATTTTAATTTTAGAATTGGCAGTATAGAGATTCTCGCTCGTGACCATAACTCACTGTGGGTCCCCCGTTTAACGGGAGCACACGGCGCACAGAGGAACCAGGGGTTGCGTGGCGGGCCGGGGTTTGGGCCCGGGCGTTACTTCGAGAGGAAGGGGCCCAGGCAAGGCTTCTCCAGCCGGCGAAGGGGCCTTAGAAAAGGTGGCAGGTTGATGATCAGACCTGAGGTGGCGGGAACGTGGGGTGAGCAGCCCTATCCGGGGTAGCCTGTAACCCGAAAGACAGGATAGGGACAAGCTGCCGGTGATGGAACCGCTAGCTCGGGGGCTCAGGTCACCCCTCTGATCAGAGGCACCGAAGGAGCAACCACTCCGGCTCGGCAAACTTTAGCTGGGGCCCAGGGTCTTAACACTGCCAATCAGAGAGAGCTTTCAGCAGGAGGGCGGAACATCAAGCCAGTGTATCCAATGAGCAATTAGCCTCGGGTCGCCTGAGGCCAAAACCCCAGGGTAGGGCGGAAAAAAGGCTTTGGGAATTGGCCAATCAAAGGGGACGACTCACTCAGGCGGGCCGACAGCCAATCATAAGAGCGTTGTCGCAGACGCGCCCGGCCCCCTCCGGGACTTTTCCCTAGCCCCAGGCAGCTACGGCGGCTCAGTCACAATCAGTGTGTTCGTGTGCTCCGCCTCACTTGCCACAGTCGCTTCTCGGAGCGGTGCAAACTTGAGGCGAAACATGGAGAACTCGGACTTAGAGGGCCATGCGGGCCAGGACGGGGAGAATTTCCTGTACTTCGCGTACGGCAGCAACCTGCTGACGGAGAGGATCCATCACCGAAACCCCTCGGCCACATTCTGCTGCGTGGCCCGCCTGCAGGTCTGTGTCCCCGCGCGGCCCTGCCCGCAGTGCACACACCGGGCCGGGATCCCCGGGACGCAGTGTCAGGATGCCTGTGGCGCCTGGCTGCCGCTCCTGGGACCGTGTGCCCGGCAGCGGGACCCTCTCGGCTGCCCCCCGCCGCCCGTGACTTTGCACCTGCTGTAGCTCCCTGCACAGTTTCGCGCCAACTGTCTTGTCCTCTGATTTAGGGGCATCTTCTGGAATGCACGCAGTGGGTACTTCTGAGAGGCCTTGTTCTGTGTACACCTTTGTTATGGGACTTGTCACCTGGTATTGTAGTTGTGTTTACCTGCCTTTCTCTCTTGATCAGAAGTCCAGAAAGCTAGACCCTTGTCTTCATAGTGACTTCTGTGCTCAGTTAGGTCCATTGGCTGAACTTGCACCAACCTGGTAAATCATTTACTCTTCAGGATAGTATATTAATTTTGCACAGGTTCTTCTTGCGCTTAACGCTGGGATGCTGATCGCGTTGCTGCTGCTTTGTGGACCTCGCAGGCTATAGGAGAGTTGTGCAGACAATGTACCTTTTCATAGCAGTGAGCTAAACAAACATTATGTCTGCTAACCTCGTCAGAGTTCTTAGTTGGAAGCAACAGAGAGTAGCTGACTTAAGCAAAAAAGAAAAAAGAAAGTGTTTAAAGGAAAGGCTGTTGAAGCGTTCACAGAATGAACAGGAAGGCAAGAGTACAAAGCTGACAAAACCAGCAGGCATAAAGGGAGATACAGCCTCCCAAGTACAACCAGCATCACAGTGGCTCTGGACCAGCCCCAGCGCCATTGCTGAACTGGACTTGGTGAGCATGGGTGCTATGTCTTGCATGGCCAACCCCATCTTTTCTGAACCCTGTCTGCTGCTGTACTGCATCCCCAAAGTTCCTGAAACCCTTGGTGTGTCAGCCACCTACAACCCTGACTTCGAACCTAGCTTCTAATCCAAAGCCCCGGCTGGTCCTGACTAGCTAAGTCTTGCTCTGTAGCCATGGTCTGATGGCAAACAAATCTAAGAGAAACAACTTCTGACCTTTGGAAGGCTTCAAAAATGGGAGTCAGACTCCAATGCTCCCTTTCCCCAAACAGGGAATGTCTCAAGTGTAGGAAGGAAGTTCAGATGCTTACAGTCAGAGCAGGGAGAAGAAATGCAAAACAAATGATTATTCAATTTCTAGCCTGGTCAGTCTTAAAAAGGAGATATGTAAAGTACAACAGAGTATGGCCACAGGACCTGAACTAACTAGGATGCTCAGGAAAGCCCTCCCTGAAATTGAGACATTTTAGACTTGAGCAACTGGGGAGGTGAGGCGAAGAAAGCAATATGCAAAGGACCTGAACAAAGAGGAAGCGCAATCTTCTGGCCAGTGTGACTGGAATGTAGTAAGGGAGATGTGGCATGAGGACTATGGAGGCCAGAGATCAGATTTACATCTTTGAAAGTGCATTCTTGTCTCCATGGAAAATGGGTTTGAAGGGGGACAGTAGTAGACATGGGCAGCTCGGAAGTTTTTGCAGCAGTTCATGCCAAAGATAATGAATGGCATCTTAGACTAGGGTGGTGGCGGGACAAGGCGGATGAATTGGACAGATAATAAGGAGATGACATTGTTAAAGCATGGTGCCTGAGTGTAAAGAGAAAAGACATCAAAGATGACTCAAGTTTTTTCACAAGACAAATGATAGCGGTGTTTACAGAGAGAAGAGGACAATCAAGTTTGGGTGGGAAAAAAATCCCAAGTTCAGTTTAAATATACTAAAAATTGAGATACTTGCTGAACAGCCAAGAGGACAGAAAATGTTAGCAAACACTGGTTAGGTAGAGTGTTTGTTGTGTGCTAGGCCTTGCTCTAAACCCTTTTGAAACTCAAAAGAGAGGTGGGCTGGGTTTATTTAAAGATGATGGAAGCATTAGATGGTATTTGAAACCACTGAAGGGGATGAGATTGTCTTGGGTAAATTACTGAATGAATAGAGAGAATGGCCTGGGATGTACTTCGAGAAACTTCAGTATTCAAAGATTAGGTACTGAAGGAGGAATTGACAATGGAAGTTGAGATCAAGAAACAGCTTGGCAATGAGAAAAGAGGGCAGAGCAGGACTTGCCGTGTCACAAGCAGCTGAAACTCTGGAGCAAGGTAGGAAATGAGAATTGTCTGTTGGCTTTAGCAGTAAACAACCAGTCCCTAGTGTGGGTTGTAACTTTTGATTGGATCTACTGATGTCCTGCCAGGCGTGCCTGGTACTAGAAGAACATCTAGTATGCCACTGAAAGTCCTGGTCACTTGAACGAACTTTTATCCTGAAAAATATGACAGGTTTTTGAAAAGACACAGGACATAGGGATAAAACATGAACCTGAAAAGGAACTTAGAGTTATCATCCATTTCAAGGGAACTAAACTATGGAAAGACAAACCAAGTAAGGATTTGTAATGTTCCTTAGGACTTTTATTTGATTCCCACCTCTGAGGGAAGAAGCAAAACTAGAAATGGTTCCATTGTTTATTAGCTGTGAGACCTTAGGCAAGTGGCTTAATCTTTCTAAAGCAGTATTTCTTGCTGTCGAATGAGTATAATAAAGTTGCTGCAGGGTAAAAAGGAGGTAGTCCACATAAAGCTAATAGTATAGTGATGGCACCCAATAAGTTTCAGCATTAGCTACTCTCAGGGGTATTATAGATAAATTAGTACAATTCAGGAACATTACTAATGTTCATAAGTATTCAAATCACCCTCAAATGCCAGTTCCCTTATGGCAAATATGGTAATACATGCTGGTGGGATTGTAGACATAAAAGGTTTGTCTCTAAAATATATGTTCATGTAAGTAGATAGGGAAATAATTTGCAAAAATGAAGGCAATTATGTTACGACATTGGGGCTGTGTTTTTTTGTTTTGTTTTGCTTCATTTTGCCTTAAGCTTTTTTAAAAAAATGTTAGGATGCCTGTATATACCAGTATATGTTTAATTTTTAAAAGAATATAGGGAAAAAAAACCAATATGTTCCTTGAGATCTGGATTCTTTAAGGTTATCTGTTTATCTTTGTCTTTTCCATAATTTCTTGCAAAGAACTCAAAGTTAATTAAATGTTTTAATTGTATGGGGCTCAAAGTAAATCCTTATTTGGAAGAGGGAAATCTGGGTTCAAATGGATATTGATCATATCATTTTGATTTCTTTTGTAGGATTTTAAACTTGACTTCGGCAATTTCCAAGGCAAAACAAGTCAAAGGTGGCATGGAGGTATAGCTACCATTTTTCAAAGTCCTGGAGATGAAGTGTGGGGAGTAGTATGGAAAATGAACAAAAGCAATTTAAATTCTCTGGATGAGTAGGTGGCTTCTAATTATAAGTTTTAAAAAAACTAATTCAGGAGGTCAAATATATGTAAGGATGTGTGTATTTGTGTGCTCCTTTCACAAAACCATGCACTACAGCTATATTGTTTATAATTCAGAAGCAACACAAAGTGTACAATAATATTTGCTAAAAAGTGTAGAAGAGCCACTATGATCGAGACTTGGGGTGTTTGTAGTATTTTACGTAAAAAGATAGCAGTCCTTATTTTTTGTTCTGCTAATTTGTCTTTCATAAAAACTTCTGTTCCATATTGTGAAAAGGCATGAAAATTTTTCTGATTGTTAAATATTTGTATTGATTTCAAAAAGAAGTTGATTCAGTTTTTTAAAGCAATTGTTTAAAATTGCAGTCGAATCAGTCAATGTGTAATAATTCATAAAAGCATTACCAACAACATTGTTGGTGACTAGAATTGTCCAAGTTGTGTGGCAGAGCATTCAGTATAAGAAAAGAGGTAGAAAAGAGTAGGCTTTGAGAAGAACTTGTTAATCTGACAGCTTTGAGTCTGTGCCTCACTTAAACGACAGTGAGCCTCCTTGTCTGCTTCTCCCTGGGTGGATGTATTCTCCATGTCAGAACAGTGAGTCCATTTTTTGTAGCCTACAGAACTAATAATGTTTTAGGTTTATGAAGTGGAAATAAATACACTGAAGTTTGTTTCTAGACAAGATAAATACAGAGATCTGTTAAAGTATACCAAGTACTGTTTTGGCTCTGTATTCATAGGGGACCGTTCAGGACTCCTAAGAATACCAGAACCATGAATGCACAAGTCCTCTCTATACTGGTGTAGTACTCGCATACGACCGGTATCCTCCCATTTAATTTAAATGATCTGTATTATTTACAATATCTAATATAATGTAAATGTTGTTACACTGTAGCTACTTTTTAGACCCAGTGTTTTTGTTTTTAATGTTTTCAATCCAAGTTCGGTTGAATCTGCAGAGGAAAAGCCCAGGAATCCAAAGGGCCAATTATGGGATTAAGCCTCAGACTTTCTAATTGAAAGGCTAAGCTTATTTTAATATTTAATTGATATTTATATGTTCTACTGTGTTCCAGACTACATAGCAAGCAAATACTTCCTTATAGATAGTTAAATTGTTAATCCCATACCCGGTTTGACTAAAGCCCTCATCTAGTGAAGCAAGTTACCTAAGTCTTGTTTGGTTACAATCCGATTGTTCTAATTTCAGGCAAGAAGGAGTTGAAAGTGGAATATATGTCGTAATAGAAGTTAAAGTTTCAACTGCAGAAGGGAAACAATTAACTTGTCGAAGTTATCTGATGACAAATTATGAGAGTGCTCCTCCATCACCACAATATAAAAAGGTGAGTAACTGCTTTTTAATTTTCATTGATGCAAACTAAAGAATACTTTGTTTTGAAAAAGGTTTCGTGGTGAGGCATGGTGGCACATGTCTGTAATCCCAGTACTCCAGGAGGCTGAGGCAGGAGGATTGCAAGTTTGAGCCTAGCCTGGGCAATTTAGCAATTTGGTGAGACCTTGTCTCAAAATAAATTTGAAAAAGAAAGGGAAACAGTGCTGTGGATATTGCTCAGCATGAAGAACCCTGGTTCAATTTAAAAAATAATTTAAAAGGTTTTGTGTGTTTTAAATTCCATAGGAATTTTTTTTTTTTTTTTTTTTTTTTTTTGTGACACTAAGGATTGAACCAGGGCCTTTGCACTGAGCTACATCCACAACTCTTAATTTTTTTTTAATCAATAAATTCTCATCAAGTCATTAAATTGCCCAGGGTAGCTCAAACTTCCCAGTTCTCCTGCATCAGCCTCCCTCCAGAAGATAAAACTTTGGGTTAGAGACTCCACTATCCCTTTTCAAAAACCTAAGCTTAGACGCTTGTTAACAGGCACAGTTGGGACATGGCGTGTGCAGTGTAGCCTTATCTGGAATGGTCTAGGATAAGGCCTCAAGTAATTAGCCAGGCGTAGGTCTTGAGGGACGTGTTGTGTACAGTGAGCCTTATCTGGAATGGTCTAGGATAGGGCCTCAAGTAATTAGCCAGGCGTAGGTCTTGAGGGTTCCACTGAGCACACTTACCATTTATACCATTTACTCCTGCACATCTACCATAGGTCACAGCAGGAATAAACAATGGGTTTGAAACCAAAGCTGCTCCCATTACCTGTCAGCTGTCAGTTTTTTTTGAAGAATTTTTTTTTTCTTTAGAGTTCATGCGAATTCTGTACAATGTGATATTTTATTTATTTACTTTTTTTTTTTTCCTAGTGGTGGTACTAGGAATTGAACTCAACGCCTTTGTGCTGAGCTACAGCCACAACAGTTTCTATTTTGTATCATGAGACTGCCTTTTTATTTTTTATTTATTTATTTAATTATTTTGGTGCTAGAGATCAAACTCACGACCTCACACTTGCCAGGCAGGCACTTGTGCCACTAAGCTACATCCCCAGCATGAGACAGAGTCTTGCTAAATCACTACATTGCCTAAGCTGGGCTTAAACTTGTAGTCATCCTGCCTCAGCCTCCCAGAGTGCATGGATTGTAGGTGTGTGCCAACATGCCTGCCCCAATGCATTTTTATCTGCATTTACAAACATGTTTTTTGAGTAAAATTGGTATGTCATGAATGTACTTCAGGTGGATTTGAAAATTCCTGTGCATTCATGTTCATTGTGACAGAAATAACTGCAACTCAGTTTTGTTCTACAAATTACCTTCTAGTGAGCTAATATTTCAGACTTTGCAATGCAAATAAAGTTGCCAGTATACTAAATTAAATTGCATTCCTAACTAAAAGGGTGTTTATTTTAACCATTTCTAGGTTATTTGCCTGGGTGCAAAAGAAAATGGTTTGCCACTGGAGTATCAAGAGAAATTAAAAGCAATAGAACCAAATGACTACAAAGGAAAAGTCTCAGAAGAGATGGAAGAAATTCTCAACAAAGAAGAACAAAAACTCTATAGAACATAATAGAATATGCCTAAGGATATTCTCTCTTTGTGCTAATATGAAATATTCTTAATGTTTGAGAACGGGGATTTGGGATATCTCCATCTTTATTCTACTTTCAACAATACTCTGAAGAAGAACTTCACTTGGATGATCCATACTTTCAGACTATAAAAAGTCTAGGTTAGGAGTTAGACATTTAAAAGAAGGGGCTATGAGGTGCTGGAATGCATGACAAATGGATGTGGGCACAAGCTATTTTATTTATTTTCTTTATTTATTTTTTCTTTTGACCTTAAGGATCTTCTTACTCTGTGACAAAGGATGGGTTTGTGGTCTGCTTGATGATGGTGCTGGTGAATTGCTCTGCTCTGGGTTTTTATTTTAATCAACTTAGTAAGCAAGCTGCTGAGACAGTTCAAAATAAAATTTTGAAAATTGGAAAGATTGTTCTTAGAGGAATAAATGTATTTGTACTTTAACCTGTTTCTCCTACTAAAATATTACATTTCATTATGTTGTTTAACTTGAATTATCACAGGGCTAGAGCAGATCTTGACCATGTGGAGTCTGTAGAAAGGAGCATTGCACAAACTCTGAAGCCATACAGCATAGGATCAGTGTCCGGTCCCACAGCTTTCTGAGATTTTAGGTTATTTCAATCTCTGTGCCTCCATTTTCTCTTGTGTAGTCAGAATAATCAAAACACCTATATCTTAGAATTGTTTTGAGGATTAAATGAGTCTGTATGTAGGTAAGATTAGGACACAGCCAGACACTTTGTAACTATTAGTCATTATTGTTCTTATTTGAAGAATTCAGTTTGTATAGGGCCATCCTTGGAATTGGCTTGTAACATATAATAGTCAAGATTTTGAAGGGAAGAATGTTTTGGGGAGATACAGTTTAATTCTTGGCTTATCAGGAAACTGCCCTTCTAAAATTTATTTGATGAATAAACAGAGGGTAAAAAAAGAGTCAAAACAGTATTGGTTTTCAGAAAAATCTCTCCTGTGGCATGCAGTCAGCTGTAACTTTGTGAACTGGTATGAGGACAAACTGGTTACAGGGACCTAAAATAAAAATGTGTTTCGTTTTCTTAGGAGAAAGTCCCAAAAAGGTTTTCAGGCTGTCCTGTTCTGTAGTGAGGCTGAGTTGTAGAATACAGGGTAAACCATGTTTTGTAGCTATCACACCTCTCTATTTTCCACTATACCCTGTAGTCATCTAGTTTTTTCCTGGTTTTTAAGTCTTCCCAAGAAGACCCAAGTTCATCAGTAACCTAAAAACTAGTAATTGTAATATAGTGAGCAAGGCTTATTTTTGCTGTAGATACCAAGAATTGAATATTATTCTAATAATCTCACTTACCTAAACTGACAACTTTCCTTAAGGAATTTAGAATGCTAAGAGTAACACTTTGATGTCTTACCTTTTAACAAAAATCTGGGGACCATGAGGCATACTGATTTCCTAGTTTTTAAGGTCATACTATAAATGTCATATATAAGAACTCCACCAGCTCTCAAACCACAGTACGACCGGATCCTGTTAAACTATAAGAACCATCATTTTTAAAAAGCATTTCTGGGCTTACAAGAAAATAAAGAACATGAACTTCAAGGGGTACCAACTCCTCCCTAAAAAGAAAAAAGAAGTTGAGCTGTGAACTTTCAGAAACAGACAACACTGGAAAGAAATGACCCAGGGGTACAAAAGCCAACATTAGCCCTTGAATTGGAACCCTCACCCTGGAGCACTTGTGCGGAACAGGAAAGCCAATCCTGAGAACTTCAAAAGCAACACCGCTGGCAAAGACCACTGTGGCCCCCACTGGCTATCCCCAGTGGCTGTATGAGAGCAGAAAAAACTTTTTAATCTGTTTAAAAACCAAATTTAGATCCCTAAGGTTTTACATCACTAAAATTATCCAATGAACTATAAAGTATGTATGGAGACTTTGACTTCTAGGAAGATGGGGTAGACATTTGCCTTTTGTTATAGTTAAGTACAACTAAACTCGCTGAGCAGTATATATGAAACATGGGGAGACTAAAAGGCAGAAAGGCAGAGATCAGGACCTAAGGCACGCCGTAGTGCTGAATCCCTTGTGTTTTTTGCCTTGTGCATCTCAGACTTGAAGCTGAGGGAGACATTAACCCAACATGATGAGAAAAAAACCTCTGTTCAAAGGACTAGGTAGGGAAGGCACAACCTAACAAGGCAGGAAACTTAGAGAATGAACACTCCTGCAGTTATACTATAAAAAATGATTGTGTATCCTCACCTCCACCCTTACCAAAAGGAGTCTTGATTTCCATACACACTAAGGTATCATCAGGCATCCTAACCTCACTACCACCATAGTAAGAAAGTAGGGTGCCTCCCGGCAGCCCCAAGCTCCCTCCTCCCCCAGTGTGTTCGTGGAGCCTGGACTTAATCCCCATCTGGCGGTAATGGTGTCCCTTCGCCTCTCTGCTGGAGTGGTTTCACAGTAATAGAAGATGTAAGTTAAGAACCAGAGTCTCAACAATCTCCAAGGTGCCAAGGCTTCATCTGAAAATCAATCATGCCAAGAATCAGAAAGATCCCAAACTAAATGAAAAAAAAAATGAGTAAATGCCAAACCTGGGATGACAGGTATGTTAGAATTAATCTCAGGATTTTAAAGCAGACATAAACACATTTCAGTGAGCAACAAGTGAACATGTTTGAAACAGAAAAGTGTGGAAAGCCTCAGGAAAAAAATAGAAGATTAAAAGAACCAAACAGAAATTTTAGTGTGAACAAACATAATAACCGAAATTTAAAATACTCAGTGGAAGGCTCCCCAGAGGAGTGGAGAGAATAGAAGAAAGAATCTATGAACCAGATATTAGAACACTAGAAAGTAACCCAGTCCGAACAATGGAGAGAAATAGACGGTGATGAAAACACCCAACTAAGAGAGCCTCAGGGACTCGTGATGGTAACAATAAAGCTGACATCGTGCCTTGGGGATATCAGAGTGAAGAAAAGGCTAGCTGAAAGGGTACCCAAAGAATGGCTAAAGCATCCTGAATTTGCCAAAAGACATAAACTGCTTATTCAAGAAACTGAGTGAACCCCAAACAAATCTACACCAAAACACATCATAGTCAATCTTCTGAAAAATACAGAACTCATTGATTAATTTTGGTACTTGGTGTTGAACCTAGGGCCTTATACACACTAGGTAAGCACTCTACCACAGAGCTATATCCTCAGCACCCCCTTTTTATAGTTTTTGAGGAGGTCTTGCTAAATTTCCCTGGTTGGCCTCCCAACTTGTGATCTGTCTCAGCCTCCTATGTAACTGGGATTACAGGTGTGTGCCACTTCACCTAACTAGAAAAATCTTGGAAGTTGTGAGAACTGACACATGCAGGAAACAAAAAAATTTAAATGACATCAGATTTCTCATCAGAAACCAAAGAGGCCAGAAGGAAGTGGTATATTTTTCAAAAAGAGAAGAACTTGCAACCCAGAATCTAGTTAAATAGTCTTTGAAGATAAAGTGGAAACCAAGACATGTCAAGTGACGGAAAGTTAGAAAATTTATCACAGCAACCCTACCTAAAAGAAAAATTGTAGGAAGGTTTCTAAACAAAAAGGAAATGATGAAAAAAGGAAGCTTACTACAACGTCAAAAGGAAAAGACTATGGTGAGGAAAACTGTAGATAAATTCAATAGACTTTCCTTCTCATGAGTTTTCTGAATTATGGTTGGTAGTTGAAGCAAAACTTGTAACACTGTGTCAGCCTGCTCAGGGGGCCCAAGGGAGATTTTCCCAGGTGAGGTGACAAGCTTAAAGAACGCACGTGTGCAAGACATCAGCAACAACAGCAGGCAGCATGGAGCAGAGCACAGAGCGACCTGCCTCTTTATTGTGTAATTCTTAGACAGGTTGTTATCTCATATTTGCATTCTTACATCATGTTGTTAATCAGCTCATGTGTGTTTACCTGTGCTAAGTCATGGTTAAAATACTGTCACCTACTGTGCGCCTGCACTAGACAAGTGGGGTCACGTCCTCAGGTGTCCTTAGATGCCCCTGAGCTTTGAAGCAGACTGAGTGGTTCCCCACATCCCACCCCCTCAAAGGGTGGATGTGTATAAATGTAACATCTAATATGTAATAGGGCACAAGTACCTCCTTGCTTTGTAGTTAGCAAATCAAGAACCATATGGTTTTGCAAAAGCACTTTTTCATTTGAACAGTTTCATCCATAAGCAACATCAAAGCCTAACGTGTAACAGGCAAGGCCTGGGCCATAGGTTAGCAAGGGCTTCAACCTGGAAGGATCGTTCTATGGTCCTTGCCCCTGGTCAGACAACTATTCCTAGTGGCATCCCATATGCAGTAATAAATTTATTTTTTTGGTCAGACGCTACTCCTAGCAGTCAACCACTGCAATGTCTGGTCAAGCATCCTTTAAGTCATTTCCTGTCGAGAGAAGGGGCTTATGCCCTGAACCATGATATCCCTCAAAACGGCCATACTGTCTGTAGACATGTAGGGGCTCTTCTTCATGTATCACAGCAATGACACTGTCTGCAACTTTGCCCGTTGGCTTGACCTGCCTGTTCCATTTTCAAACCAGAGTGCTTTTGTACTGGACTGGACAGTGACTGCTGTCCCTTGCGGTGTTGTGTCGTGGCTAAACCCATCAGTATATCCTGCATCAGCCAGAAGTCCCTCTTTCCTCTCTGCATAGGGACTAGGGGTCAAGTCCCATAGTCTGTCTTTCCAGATGGGTTCCTGGGCCACGCACATCACGAGTACCAAAATTGTTGCCAGTTCACTTGCCAACAGGCTAGCCCCCGCTGTTAGAGGTACGTCCCCCGACATGTGAGAGTGGCGACCTGTGTCACTCGACACCTGGGACAGGTCGTCCACATACTCAGCCCTCTGTCTGTCTCGTGATTCCTCACAGGCATGCAGAGCAGCATACAACGCTGCTGTTTCTCAACCAGGGAATACCAGCTCTCGGCTCCCTTCCACAACGGTGACCAAAACCCAACAGAGTGCTTCCGCTTTCCCTGTTCTTGCCATAGGCCCCAGCCAAATCCATTGTCATCCACACTGATGGTTATGATAAATGGAGGTTACGGTCAATGACTCATAGGGCTTGCACCTATGCAACAGCCCTCTTTGAGTCCTGAAACGCATCTTCCACTGTGTCTGTCCAGTCCCATGCTGTGCCCCTTTTGATTATCTGGTATAAAGGGCAGAGCAAGGTAGCTAGGTGTGGTGCATCCACCAAAAACCTAGTAAGCCCACCTATGCCTGTAATTGGCAAACTGTTGTGGGTCCGGTCTTACTGGACAATACAACGCCCAAGAATTTGACAGACAAGCCAGTTCCCTGGACTTTGCCTTTGTCCATGGCCCACCTCTATGCCAGCAAAGCTTCCTTCAGACTGTGTATGGTGACTTTCAAATCTGCAAGGTAATCAGAGGTTAACATAATATTATCAATACAAAACAATAACCCAGAGTGTGGCTTGGCCCAGGTGGCCAAGTCCTGGGCCACCACACCACAAAACAAAGTTGGGCTATGAAAATCACCTTTGGCAACATCTGGAAGGTCTATTGCCTGCCCTCCTGGATAAAGGCGAATTGGTCCTGACTGCCAGTGTCAGGGTGAGACTTCACAGTCATTGTCCATGACCTGTCTGACTTCTGCATGGGCCATACGAAGGGTTTTGTGCAGAGGGTATCACACCTGCTTTTTCCAATTTCGAGACAGTCTGTCCCATTGCTTTATGACTTCCAAGTAGTCAGTGCTGCTTCATGCACACAACCCATGTGGCCTGTGGGAGAATCAGCAGCGTGTAATGTAGATGGCCTCAGACTCCCTTTTTTTTTTTTTTTTTTTTGGTGCTAGGAATCAAACTCAGGACCTTGTACTTGCCAGGCAGGTGCTTATGCCACTGAGCTATATCCCTGGCCCCAGACTCCAGTTTTTACTATGCAAATTCACCACTGGAATTTTCCAAGCATGATGCTGATCCAAGTACTAGTCAATGTGTCCATCCCCAGTATATTCAGCAACCGGGGAAACACACCATATATGTGTGGCAGTCATCACTTGATACCCAAAGTCACTTGAGCCTTCTGGACTGTGATATAATGACCTCCATATCATTTTGTGCACATGGTAGGTCCTATAAAATGGTCTGGGTTGCCATATATTAGCGTAGACTCAGCTTCAGTATCTATCAATGCTAGTACACTCTGCACAAATTTGGGGGACCAGTGAATAGTCAATTCCATACGTGTCCTCTGGTCTCCCAGGACCCAGAAGACCTAAGTACCTCAGCCTGCCTTCTAACTGGGGTAAAAGGAGACCAGTGCCACTTTTTCCTGCTTCACCAGTGCTGTTTTGTCCTTCTGGCCCTGGCCCACCAGCTGGTACTGCTGCTTGGGGCGTAACTGCCTCCACAGAGTCAGCAACACATCTAGAGGCTGCCAATCTAACTTATCTGTGGTTAGGCTGGCAGCCAGCAGGTCCATCCAGATCTGGCATCAACCTACCTTCAGGGGTTCCATGGCCTGTCCTAGAGGGGACAACCCTGCTCGCCTGAGGTTCCCCATCTTTTTATTCCTTGCAGTACAGATTTTACAGATCTCACCTTACCATGGCACTTCACTTCCACATCTCCCAGCCTGAACAAGTCGTTCACAGCCTCATGGATTGGGCGACCAGTAAAGGGGTCTAGAAGAGCTGCCACTGACCCAAACGTGCCAGCTGGTTCACCCGCCAGGACAAAGTCCTTCATGCATGCTGTCAGCAGTTCCTCATCTGGGCTATGGTACTTCAGTTCAAACACCATCTGCTGCATGCCCATTTCACGTTGCACAGTTATCAAGTCTAGACAGGTTATCCATTTGATGGTTTGCTCTGGCAGGTCACCTGGATTCTCCCAAACCATGGAGAGTCACTGCCATCAACCAATTACTTGCCTCTGGGGCTGTCCTCTTCATATCCTGCAAAACCTGTCTCATAGAGGAGGTGCTGGATGTGCTGGCTATTTAGTATATATCCCGTGGGTTTAACTGCTTATCAGCCCCATCATCCCACAGCTGCAGCAGCTACACAGGCACTGTTTCACCTGCCTTCTCCTTTTACTGTTTTGCCAGCTCCCAACACTTCATGGCTGTATAGGTCCTGTATGTTGTGTGCTGGGTAGAGGTAGGCGTCCCTCCCAGGTCCCCTCTCTGTGCTAGGGGTTCCTCCATTTCTACTTTTTGATGAATAGCTGGCCTACTATGCAAAACTCGGGGATTTTCTCCAGGGGTTTTCTTGGACATGAGTACTTACGCTTCTGGAGAGATTTCTGGAGGAGGCAGTGTTTCGCACACCTCGCAACCTGAGCTCCGCAGCAGCCAGCCCTTGCTCAAGGTCCTCCTCTATCTGCTGCAGCTGCTCCACTTGCCAGACAAGGTCATCTGCCTCTTGATTTACTCAGCAGAAGAGAGTGAAAAAACAGCCACGCCACTGCCCTATTGTTTCACAGTGAGGGCGAGGAATTTTTCTGTCTATCACTTTCAAGTCTTGTAAGACATCGCAGGGCTCCAAACAGACTGTTTCCCAGGGCCTTTCAAGCTGCCAAGAAGGTGGCTACAGCCAGGGTGAGGCTGGGGTCAGTTAACAGCAATTCCCTGGCATGTTTCCTCACCTTCGGGCACTGTTTCTACAGCCTCCATGGGACCACTCACCTCAATATCTTACCAGCTACACCAGTTGTCGGCCTGCTCGGGGGCCCAAGAGAGATTTTTGCAGGTGAGGACCCAAGGCTAAAGAACAAACATGTGTGAGACATCAGCAACAACAGCAGGCAGCGTGGAGTGGAGCAGGGAGCAAAAGCAAGAGCCGTCTGCCTCTTTATTGTAAAATTCTTATACAGGTTGTTATCTCACGTTTACATTCTTATATTGTGCTGTAATCAGTGCATGTGTGTTTACCTGTGCTAAGTCATGGTTACATAACTGTATCCCACTGTACGCCGGCCCTAGACAAGCGGGGTCACATCCTCGGGTGTCCTTAGATGCCCCTAAGCTTTGAAGCAGTCTGAGTGGTTCCCTGAAGGCTTTGTGCTGTGGTTCTGAATAAATGTAGAGGAAATATTTTAAACAATTAGAATAGGGAGAGAGAAAAGAGACAAATTTTCTATACTTCATTTGAACTGGTAAAAGAACATCAACCATGAACCTATGTAGATAATATATCTGGAGTAACTGCTGAAAATCTATAGAGAGAGATTTATTTAAAAACACTGTAGATAAAATGGAATTCCAAAAGATGTTAACATAACCCACAGAAAGAGAAAGAAAACAGAAAGGAGAGAAGAAAAACAAAAAGCAAAATGGCGGACTTAAATTCCAACTTATAAATAATTACATTAAATGTAAGTGATCTAAGTAACACTGCATAAAGGACAGAATTAAAAAGAGGGCCCAACATGAAGCCATCGGCAAGAAATTTACTTCAATTATAAGATAAGAAGTTCGCAAATAGTTTCTAAGCTGTTTGATGAAAATAATAACAAGCAGTTTAAATTGTAATATAGGTAATACACAATCTGATGGAAAGACATACGGATGCAAACATTCGTCAAAGGAAAGAATGAGTGGCTGCATTAATACCAGATAAAGCAGGTGTGAGAGCAAAGGAAACAACCAGTAACAGGAGCATATGATAAGCTTTACCTGATTCATTTTTTAAACATACTATTAACCCTGCTACTCAAACCAAACAAAGAAAATACAAAAACAACAACAACAAAAAAATAAACTTGCAGACCCGTATCATTCATGAATATATATGCAAAAACTACTAATAGAGATCATCAAATAGAATTCAATAATACATAAGAATTGCACACCAAGTAGAATTTATTCCAGAGATGCAGTGCTGGCTCAAAATTCACCCATCCACCCATGGTTTGAAAATCCATCAGAGTAAGCCATTGTGTTAACAGAAAAAAGAAAAATCATATAATCTCAACTGATGCAGTTAGAGCATCAAAAAATTTTCCAGAAAATAATAATAGAGGAAAACATTTAACAACTACTCAGAAAGCACCCAAAAAACATCCAGAACTGACATTACACTTATTAGTAAAAGACTAAGTGCTTTCTCCCTACAGTTGGGAACAAGGCAAGGAAGCTGGACTTCACCACTCTTACCACAGTGCTGGAAGTCCTAGCCAGTGCAGTGAGGTGGAGAAGGAAATAAAGTCACACAATTCAGAAAGTAATAACCGAAAGCACGCCTATTTACAGATGGATGACACGACTATGTAAAAACTTCCAAAGAATCTATTTTTTAAAAATTCCTAGATCCAGTAAGTGCAACTGGGTCATCAGATACAAGATGAAAATATAAAACACAATTTTATTCCTGTATACTGGAAATGACTATGATATTAAAAATACAATATCATTTACAATTTTAAGTTAAATTTTAAAATTCA
>RJWM01014145.1:0-51202 GCA_004363535.1 Dasyprocta punctata | reverse complement strand
GTCTCTTCCATTGACTGTGATAGTAAAACGGCTAAGAAAGTGGTGGCTCTGTTTTTGTGTACTCACAGCCTCAGTAATGAAATTTTCAAAATTGAGTATTCTGATCTGGTCATCAGGCATAGGGTTTTAAATTACTTGTACTTGAACAAGGAAGAAATCCAGCCAGAAGGCTTAGCCCCAGGAGGGATTTAAGAGAGGGAAGAAGCAGGTCAGCTCAAACTGGGGGCCCTCTGGGTGGTTGTCCCGCCCAGGCAAAAGCCTTGAGTGTATCCTTTTAAAATGGACAATTTTTTTCTCTTCCATGCAGGTAAGAGCCACAGTGACAGTTTAAGTAATTCAAAAAGAAAAGGGGTTCCTTCTGCCTGTTCTCCAGAATCAGAGGTTTTGCTCATAAGGCTGGTTAGTAAAAAAAGAAAAAGACGGTGGCGGTTGATGGAAGCCCACATCTAGCTGTGTGAATCCATGCAGGCTCTTAGCCTATTTATTTGTTTATTTATTTTAATCGTTATTATTACTAAGTTATTGGTGCCCCTTATGTAGACACAATGATCACATTCCTCATAGGAATTTGTACCTGTACGTGGTTTATTTGGTACCTTTTTTTTCTGTTTCCCTCCCTTCAACCTCATCCCCTCCTTATTTACAAAGTTTTGTTTCCATCTTACCCTTCTTCTTTTATTTCTTGTTCTTTTCCCTTCCTTTCTCCCTCCCTAGTTCCCCTTTCCTTTTGAACAATTTCTTCCTATCTCACAATATCTATTATACAGTTTGGTTCTTATTTACACTTTCAATTTCTCACACCAGAGCAACAATGTGATATTTACATGCTTGTCAAATGTATTTCACTTATGAGTACTGCTGCAAGGTCTAAACCCGTTTATTGGTGCCACCTGACTGAGGGTGGGGCACCTTTAATCCCAGCGTCACAGCAAAATGCAAACGAGAAAACAAATCCATTCACAAAACTGGGGTGAGTAGAGATCAGGTTAATTTCCAAAACAGCAAAATATGGGTAGCCAACAAATGCCACACAGATTGAGAAAAACTACTTAGAAAAGTGGAGACCACGTTAATTTAGTGCAAACAACTAGAAAGAAAAATGGAAGACTATATTCCCTTCCCCCACCACATGGCTGGGTTTGGCAGCCTCTCTCTGGTGCCTTGGGAAGAGTCCTGGATTCCTGGCTTAGGGGAGAGTGAGGGAAAGAAGGAGCGAGAAAAATACCTCATGGAGGAGGTGCCTGATACGGGGGCTTCACTTGGTCTCCAGTACCTGAGCTTTCCTCTTGGCTGGCTATGCCAAAAATGTTATCTGGTGGTCTTGATATAGGTGAGTGAAACTCCCAGACCTCTAGATGTCTAGTACCAGTTCATGTTCTCTAAACTTGAAGAATGAATTTTAGGAACAACAGAAGTTAAGAGCAGAATATATTTATTGAGACAAAGAAAGGTTCTGTCTCAGGGAGACAGAAGGGGCCCCGAATGGGTTGCCAAAGACTCTGTCTTTTCTAGGAACTTTTATAAAGCAAAATCACGAGGTGAGACAGGTCCAAGATGGGGGCAGGGAAAACAGGGGAACTTGCTAGGCAGGTGCGCATGAGGTGGGAAAGAACCATCATCAACCAATAAGATTACGCATGTCATTGCTCAAGTAAAATTGATTAAATTGGGGATGAATGAGGAAGTGAGTCATGTAGCAAGCACGCATACTTAAAGAGCAGTGACTCTTCCTGTCGGGGGTTGGCAGGGTGACTCCTGGCTTCCTCAAGGTGATCCCTACCTGTTTAGAATATCAGTCCTTAGGATGTGGGTGTATTTGTTTGATTTTTCTGTCTTGAGCTCTGGGCCCCAGCGGAGGTGTCTGTCTCCTCTAGGGTTACAAGGTATCTGACCCAGCCCTGTCTGACTGCCTATGATATTTCTATCTAACTCAGCTGCCTATAACAGTCTCTTTCTAGAAATGGCTCATCACATAAACATTGCCAAGGTTTGCGGTCTTCTTCTGGAGCCAATTTCTGGGTTCTTCTCATTTTGAACAAAGAATTGGACAAAATGAGTGAAAAACGGTAGCAGAGTTTATTTGCCAAGGTGAGAGTGAAGAGGAGAGAGAGACTTGACTGCAGAGAAAGCTTGGACCAAGTAAAAGAGGAAAAAGCAGGATAAAAGTACACCATAGAAGACGAGGGAGGGCTATTGTGAGCAAAGCTGCGATCGCTGGTTGAGTTCTTTTTTCACCTCTTAGTGGAATAAACGGAGAGGGGTGCCAGGCCTTGTGCACGCCGGTTCTCGGGGGGCACTGAGTGGTGCGGGCTGTTTGAAACACTGAAGGAGTCCTGGCAGCCACTGCGGCTCTTCACGCCCACAGGAGCTGTCTCCTTCCCAGGCAGTAGACTTGGGGGGCAGCAATCAGGGGACACTTACCTTGGTCTCACAGTGGTCACCAAGTAGGAAAGCACTTCACAGAAAACATGTTCCCTTCCCGGGAGGAAAGGAAGAAAATACCTGTCTTTACTTATAGAGATAACTATTTAAAAGTGAGTTGGAAACTGTTGGTGCTAATTTGGAATACTTTTGTTTCAAATAAATATTTTTAAAAAACCTCATTTAATTCTTGAAATAGGAATTACTTTGAAGTTTTGGCATGAAAAGTGAATTCCATAATTCAATGATACTCCTTCAAAATTTACAAGAATTAGCTACTTTTAAAAAGCAAACAGAGCCAGATATGGTGGCACATACCTGTAATCCCAGCCTTCTGGAGGCTGAGGCAGGAGGATTGCTGTGAGTCCGAGGTTGACCTGGACTACATAGTGAAACACTGTCTCAAAAAAACCCAAAAAAGATAAATAAATAAAAAAGCAAATAGAGATCTTGCTCTTCTAGTAAGCACATTTATGCTGTTGGGAGCACTGTTAGATTCTGTTTGTCTTGCTAAAGTGTTTGCTTTTAGTTTAGATAATCCAAGACTTATTTTAATGTTATAAAAGGAGAACAGCATAAAGAAAAGGCCACTGAAAATAGACGTTTTAGTTTTTAGTTTTAAAGACCTTCTCCATCAGTTCTATTCACACTGTCTGAAGGAATCAAAATCAGTTTAGGGTTATGTTTCCTGAACCGTTGGCTTATTCCTCTGTATAACCAGTGGACTTAAAATGGTAATAGACATAAGAAGAAAGGTGAAATTCAAGTAGCCACTGACAGCATAGAGACTCATAGGAGGAATGATAAACTCACATAGTATCCCTTCTCTCTTTAGGATATTCCTGCCGATTGGTATCACAAAATATGGCCCTTATCCTACTGAAGGAAGATTCTTTGGATGTAAGTAGTTTTTCAAAAATTGTGTCTGAAATAGCTGTACTAAACTCTTTGTTTCTACTGTGATTGCTAATCAGGTTTTTTTTTCCCTGAAACCTATTATAAAGTTGTTTATTTTGTATTTGTATTATGAGTGGATATTATAAAGCTTTATCCTTGAACATCAAAATAGTAAGCTTAGAATACTGCCCCATGATAATATTTTACTCATCTACAATCGTGCATTTTAAATGTGATAGTATTAGTCTGGTTTAGCTTTCATCATAAAATGCAAAGTAATTACACAAAATAATGAGACATTATAATTTACATTAAGTGATGATGGTAAACCCTAATTGTAGGTTATTAAGGAGACTTAGGAATTTAATTCTGGAATAAAGCTCAAAATAATGATAACACTCAAGTGTTAGGAGTTGAATTAAGTATGTATTCTCTTAAATCCCCAACACCTAGATGTCACCAGCTCATGTAAGGAGAATTGAACTACGTGGTTTCCGTACATGTTATAGATATCCCACCCCACCCACCGTGGCTTAGATCCGCTGATGAGACCAGGAGCAGAAGCTGACTCAAGGATAACCAGTGACCTGTGAAGTTGTTTGATATGACGTTATGAGCTAAATATAAGACTCCATTTGTCAAGACATTTAACAAGTTCCTGGCAGTACCCGTAGCCTCCCTTCTAGATGGAACATTTTGTAAAGATGCTAGGAATAGATGTTGGGTGGTTTCACTTTTGAGGGAGGGAGATTCAATAGAGAGGTTTCTGTTTGTACAACTTGGGAGGCCGCGAGTCCAGCTGTGAAAACTAAGATGTTCTCTATGTCTTCACAACCCCAAGGGCAGAAGTCAAGGAGAGAGCTCCTGGCTTTGTAGATCACTTAAGGCGCCACTGCTAAGATGTGAGTCGCTTTCCCGTTCCTAGGACAAAGTACCTGACACTGCGACTTAGTGGAGGAGAAGTTTGTTTTGGCTGACAGTTTCAGTGGATTCAGGACTCAAAGGCAGAAATGGTTCAGTGAAAGGGCGTGGTGAAGAAAAGTTGTTTACTGCATGGTGGCCAGGAGGCAGAGAGCAAAAGGAGGAGAAAAGGATACCAGTAGTGCTTCCAGTGACCTTCCCCTTATGACCAGGTCCTACCTCCTGATTTTGGGGGACATTTTAGATCTAAACCATAACAATCTGCTCCTGACCCCCAAAAGATCTTTTCTATCTCATTATACAAAATGTATTTTGTTCATTTCTGAGTTTCCAATATTAACAGAGTCAGCATTGCTGAAAATTCCAAATCTAAAGTCTCATCTGAGACTCAAAGGAAACTCTTAACTGTGACCTCTTACAAAAAGCAACAGAAAGTTTAAAACATTTCAACATACAATGACACAAGGTAAACAGCCTCATTCCAAAAGGGAGGAATAGGGAGACAGAAAGAGATCAGACCAAAGCAAGACCAAAACCCCATAGGGCAAACATTAAATCCTGTGGCTGCAGAGTGCAGAGTGTAGTGAGATATGAACTCCAAAGGATTTGGGCAGCATTGCCTGTAGGACCTTTCTGATTGGCCTTCCTTTAGACTGGCTCCACTCATTGCCTATAGCTTTTTTCAGCAGATATTCCACATTCCCGGCATCTCCAACCTCATGGGTCTCCAGTGCACCTCTGGCTTTACTCTCAGCCCTTTACACATTGCCTTCTCATGGACCCCTGTCAGGGACTGTGACTTCATTACATATTTTTATTCACTTGACCTCTCAGGCCTTCTTCTGAAATCTGGGTGAAAGTCTGCATGACTCCATAACCCTTATATTCTGCATGATCAAACCAGTATGATGTGAATGACGCCAAGGTCAGTTTGAACAGTAACCAGACCCCCTTGGACCATGACTGCAGTGACCTCTGAGTGCCTAGATGGCTGAATTTGGGAGTATACTTCCTTTCCTGGTCCTGCATAAGCACACATTCCAGGAATTCTTGTCTCACATGAAAGGTTTACACGTTTGCACCCTAGGCCAATGATGGGTGAGGTCTTACTGATTTCTGAGATGCTTTCAAGGCATCTTTTTTTTTGTCCACTTAAAAAAGTATTTGGCTACCTTTTAATGCTGATTTTTATGTCAATCCTGCTTTCCTTTGCCCTCTCCGTAGGCAGTTCTTCTCTGATGAAACTACAGTTTATTCACATTATTTAGCTCTGTTATTTGCTTCTGACTTTTACTGCACATCTGGCTAAAAGCAGTCAGAGGTGTTCATGCCACAACCTGTATATTGGGCTATCTTGGAATTTTCTCCACTGGATTAGTTGATTTGTAGCTGTCTGGGTTACTTTTCTCTCATTGTTGAGACAAAATACCTGATGCCAAAGTGAAGAAAGGAAAGGTTGATTTAGCTTACAGTGTTTTTTTTTTTTTTGAGGTTTCAATCCATGCTCAGCTGGCTCCAAGGCAGGATGGTGTGGCTGAGGGGCAGCCATTCACGGCAGCTGTGAGCAGCAAGAGTGAAACAGCAAAAGAGGGAAAAGCACAGCTCCTTCCCTCCCCTATGTTGTATGCTGGTTTCCCACCCCTGGGCGGGTGCAGCACTCACACTGCCAATCCCAGCACTAGACAACGAGCCAATCACAAACGCTAGATTCAGCTGCCTCCATGACTGCATGAGGCTTGGGGGGCCACCCAGACACAAACCGTAACAGCAGCCCTGTACATAGTTCCACTGGCTTGAACCACTGGTGCTACATGTATGACTGTCCCATTGGGCACTAGTGGAACAAATGGATCTAATCTCTTTTGTTGGTCTTTTTACTTATAAAATTAATAAAATGTATATAAGTAGACTGAATTTAGTCAGTCACTTGAATTTGAGTAATTGCTGCCCAGATATAAATATTAATACTAGCCATTCCAATTAAAATTATTACAATAGTCAAATTTATTTCATTAAAAGAAATTTATTATTTTCTTGAATTTCTTTAAAACATTTTGTACATAAAAGTGGCAGATTTGTACCATGTGCAAAATTGTCATAATGTGTTTGGCTTATTTGTGGTCACAGTGGCATCCATTTTTTCTGATAATTTTTGATAACATTCTTTACACTGTTTTTGTGTATTTCTTGCCAATCCTAAATAAGCTTCTATAAAGTGAATGTTTTGTTGAGTAATTCGTACCTGTTATATTTCTTCATGAATTAATAGGTCATCAGTAATTCTCTAAATTTTAACATAGATATCTTGTAAGTACCCCATTGCTCTTGTGAATAATATGAATTTACAAGTGGTATACCTCAAATTTGCTGTATTATAATTTTTTTATACCATTTTAATGTTTTCCTTAAGGAAATGTAGTATGATGACATCTGGTCTGCTAAAACAACACCTTTTTTACATTATAGTGATTAAATAAAAGATCAGATTTTATACTATCAAGTTTTCTTTCAAGCATTATATGTTTATAATTTTTCCAAATTGTTAACATACATATGATTCTTTTATCAATCCAATTAACAAGTGTTGTACCAGAATGATTTCCAAAGCTTATGATTTTGCCATGTTCTTGCTTTTTTTTTCTTTTCTTTTTTTTTAAGTTTTAATATTCTGTTCTTGTGTTAAATTTCTGGGATCTTGATTATTATATGTCTTGATTATTTATTTTGGTTATGTTTAGCTGGAGTTCTATATGCTTCACTTACCTGAAAATCACTTCCTTTTCCCATGCTTGGGAAGTTTTCTAAAATTATTTCTGTAAATAGGCTTTTAATTTCATTTGTACTGACCCGTGCTTTTTCACTCACACCTTTTATTCTTAAGTTATGTTTCTTTGGGTTATCTTGCAGCCATTGTCTTGTTGCTTCCAGGTTCCTTGTTATTTTTAAGAGGTCTTTCCTTTCACGATCACAAACTGCAAACCTGTCTTCAAGGTTTGAAAGTCTATCTTTAGTTTCTTTCAAGTGGTTTTGCCAAATTTCATTGGAGTTTTTGATTTCCTGGTTTTCTCTTTGAATCTGTTTTATGTATTCTAAATCTTTTTTGTATTGTTTATTCAAGGTTTCGCTCATTTTCCTATGCTCCATTTTTTCATCTGTGTCTCCTTTAGAGTTGCCTAGCAGTTCTTTTATTATGTTTTTCATTTCTTCTTTTAGTTGAGTTAGTATTTCTGTTCTAATTTCTTTTATAGCCTCTTGAAGTTGTTTCTTTACTTCAGTTGCCATCACCTCAGAAACTTCAGTTGTGGGACTCCTGAACTCTTCTGCATTTGCATCTCCTGGACTTGCTCTGTTTGGATTGGAGGCCAGAGACTGCCTTTTGCATCGTTGTCTTGACATATTCCTGAGTTCTTCTGGGCAAATGGGTACTGGGAACCCAGGCACTCCTCACATTGGCTGCAGTTTTTCTGAAGTGAGACTGGTTCTTCTAGCCAGTGCTGATTATGGATATCTGGTGGTTGACACTGGGGGCACTGTTAAAGCGCTATCTGCTGCCTTTCCCCAGCCCGCCTTGGCTCCCCAATGGCTGGTACAGTGTGTGCAGGGGCGGGGCTGCTGCCCACGAACCTGGGCGAGTGGGCCAGTCACTCGCAGACTCTCCACCACCACCACTGGAGTGCATGCAGACCTGCTGTCTCTAGGCTGAGCCAGTCACCCTCAGGGACCCTCCCAGGTGGCCCCCAGAATGTGCTCAGGGGCAGGGCTCAGCCTGAGCAACCTCCATGGGTCTGTGTCCAGCTAGGAGTCCCCAGCCCAACTCCAAGATGTCTCCAAGCCAATCTCTTTCTCTTGCGGGAGGATGAAGACCTCTGCACACTCACCATCAGCCAGTTCAGTTCTCCAGGTCTGCTCCCCCTGTCCACTGCCACTCTCCTCCAATGCTGCCTCTCTCAGCAGAGGCCACCGGGGTCACTGCCGCCACCGCCGCGGCACCTTGATTGTGCATCCCCAGGTTCCAGCAGCTCCTCTCACAGAGGGTCCGACTCTGGGCAGAGGCGCCACCAGCTACCAGCTTCTTTGTTTAAGTGTTTCTTTTAACTCTTTCTGTGGGCTTCAGTTCTCACTTTAGATTCTTCCTGGGTCCAGAGGACCCACTTCCTTCCTTCTTGTCTTCCCCACATTGCTATATTCTGGCATCTGGACTCTCAGGGAGGCTATTTACTCTGCTGCTTACTGTTCCGCCATCTTGTTCTTCCACTGCTTTATCTTTTCTTATACTGGTAAAATTTTTCTATTCGGCTGTTTTGTACTATAAAAATGTTTTTTTTTTTTTAAAATATAGAAGTTCTTGTGCTAGGGTATATTTAAATAATAACTGCATATAATATGCAGTGTTCAAATGATAAGCCATTCAGTAATTTAGGAAAAATGGCATAAGAATGCCCATGCGTCCTAGGGTTTGCACTTTTTCTAGCATAGACATTTAGTCATAGGTATAATCATTAAGCAAATATAATTTATATTATTGTTATAATATATTATAAGATTACATTATATTATATTACATTTTATTATACTATGCAATCTAGTATCTGTTAATGGTACTATCCCTATAATTAGTAATATACCTACAAAAATTTTGATCTCAATTGTAACCGATTCCCAGCATTGCTTTATTTTGTTTTGTTTTGCACTAGAGCTGCACTGAATGGCTTTTCTATTTGTTTCTTCAACTATAATTTTGAGTATATTATGAATAATTTACACAATGCAAAAGGATCAATGCAGTGAATATTTCTTATTAGTAGTTCTTCATTTTCAAATTCTGTATGCTCATGTTCTATCACCTTTCTTTCTATTATTGGGTACCATTCTTCCTCTTGGTCTTCTACATTCATATCCAGATCTGCACTGTGGTCAATGACTGTATTAGGCACAAGATTACATTCAGTCACTTCTAATGCATCTTCATCTGAAGAATAATACATAGATCATGACTTTTTCTCTCATGAAATAGAATTGCAGATTTATCTGATAAATCATCCATTTTTGGTGTTTGACACTCTATTGGGAAAAAATTTTACAAAATTGAAATACTGTTAAAATGGAAAAATGAATAGGTTATAATATACATGTATGCATACAAATAATATATTACTTACAAATGAAAATTCCAAGTGACAGTGAGAACCACCAAGGAACAACAAAGGAGTAAAAGAAAAATTTACCATTGATCTTAATTATCTAGTTATGAAACAGCAATAACTTTGTTTTAGCTTGTTATATTAACAGAAGAGCATACATAGGTTAGCCATGTAACATCAGATGATTGAATTCAAATCAGAGCTGCCCGACAGTGACACATATGAATTATGGCTCCACCGTGAATGTGTTAATCTTAGTTTCCCAGAAAGTCTCAGAACATGGGTAAAAATTTCTACTAGAACATAACACAAATGGACTCTCATCCAACAGCTGGTGGGGTCTATACTTGATCCTAAATGAAACCTCCTGAAACTAGTTTGTACTATCTGAATTCCTATCAGCATTCTAAGTTCTAACCAATATCATACATCAAGCTGTTACAGCATTCTAAAGTTTCTCTAGCCCAAATCTCCAAACCTTTCCAAACTCTTTCCATAAATAAGTTCTAAAGACTTCTGAACCACATGATCAGGTAGAGTCACAGTAATGGACTCATTCTGAATTAGTTACTTTCTCATTCTTGGAACAGAGTTTCCAACATCCATAACTTAAAGAAGGAGAGGTTTATATTGGCTCACAGTTCCGGTGGATTCAGTCCGTGGCCATCTGGCTTCTGTTAGGCCAGTGCCTGACAGAATGACATAGTAGAGGAAAGCTGCTCACCGCATCACAGCCGGGAAGCACAGAGAGGAAGGACACCTGGGGATGAGAGTACACCATGCTAAGTCTTGTTCCCAGTGACCCTTGCTCTCAGAATCTGGCTAGATTCTGCCTCAAATGTGTGAGTTTTAAGGGAAATTTTAGATTTAAATCAACACTATCCTTAGATTAAGTATTTCAGGATTCATCTCAATGTGACCGATATCTTTGTTCATGTAATTGGCTGTATGTCAACGTTTTACCACTGTAAAAGAAAAAACAAAACAAAACAAAAAACCCTGAGATAATCAACTTGTAGAGAGAAAAGGTTTATTTCAGCTTTAGAGGTTCCAGTCCAAGATTCACTGGGCCTGTGGAGAGGCAGCATATCATAGTAGGAATGTTTGACAGAGAAAAACAGCTTATCTCATAGCCAGGAAGCAAAAATAAGAACAGGCAGGGTTCCTATAGTCTCCTTTGGGAGATCCCTCTCAATCATCCACAGACCTCTCATGAGGCTCTACCTCTCAAAGGTGCTTTTCTCCTAAAAAGAACTACCCTGGGGAACACATGAGCATTTGAGCACATTCAACATTCAAACTATAGCAGCCTGAAGAGGCCTACATTCCCAGGCTGTACTTTAACAACACTTATTCTAACTTTTGGATCTTATTTACTCCTTTAGTTTCTTATACTAGGGAGACAATATGATGATTATACATGCAAACCTGATTTATTTCACTTATGAATATGGTCTCGAGTTGCATCCATTTACCTATAAAAACCTCGAGTTTATTTTTCTTTATAACTGAGTAGTACTCCATTGTATACTTCTACCACTCATTTTTATCCATTTCTCAGTTGATGGGCATTTGGGTTGTTTCCAAGATTTATGTATTACAAATTGTGCTGCTATAAACATGGGTACACATGTATCTCTGTGGTATGAGGTTTTGAATTCTTCTGGAAAAGTACCCAGAAGGAGAATAGCTGGGTTGAATGGGACCTCCAACCCTAGTTTTTTGAGAAACCTCCACCCTGATTTCTGCAGTGGTTGCACCAGTCTACACTCCCACCAACAGTGCACAAGGGTTCCTTTTTCTCCATCCCCATCAGGATTTGTTATTGAATGATTTTTTTGATGATAGTTATTCTTTCTGGTGTGAGATAGAATCTCAGTGTTGTTTTAATTTGCATTTCTTGAATGACCAACAGTGTTGAACATTCTTTCATATATTTGTTTGCCATTTGTATTTTTTCATCTGAGAAGTGTGTATTCATCTCAGATGCCCATTTTTGGATTGGGTCTTTGAGTCTCGGGGTCCTGATTTTTAAAAAACTCTTCATATGTTCTAGAATTAGTCCTTTGAGGGACAGTGAGCAAATTTTTTTTCCCAATTCGTGCATTTTTTTTCACTCTGTTGGTGATTTCTCTTGATGTGCAAAAACTTTTTAATAAGATGAGATTCCAGTTATTGATTCTTTGAAGTATTTCCCATGAAGTTTGGTTTTTGTTCATGAACTCCCTGCCTCCTATTACGTCTTCAAGATTTCTGTCTACTTTGTCTTCCAGTAGATTTAGTGTTTCTGTTTTACTTTTATTTATTTTTGAACATTTTTTTATTTTAAAAAGCAAAACAGAAAAAAGGGTAGAAATAATACAGAATTTAAAAAAAAGTAAGAAATCAACACTAGTTAATATATTGCATATTGTTATCTTAGAAGTAGTTGTTGAAGTTACAAGATCTAGGCATAAAAAATGAACATACAATCAAACAATGACAATACAAACTATTTGATGAACTAACAGAATTAGTAGTATAGTTATCGATCTTGCACACTTAATACATACATACAGTCATATATGTATACCTACATACAAATAATCTTTTCCTTTCTTCCATTTCTCCTTTCCCCTATCCCAGTTGTTCTTTCCTTTTGAGCACTTTCTTTCCCTTTGATTATTACAATATCTATTGTACATTTTGGATCTTATTCCTCTCTCAGTTTTTTATTATTATTTATTTTTTACATCAGGGAGGCAATATGATATTTACAAATGTGAGTCTGATTTATTTCACTTATGAGTATAGTCTCAAGTTGCCTCCATTTATCTATAAAAGCCACAAGATCATCCTTTTTTATAGCTGAGTAATGTTCCACTGTATAAAAATACCACATCTTTTTTATCCATTCTGTGGTTGAATGGCATTTTGGTTGTTTCTAAGATTTAGCTATTACAAATTGTGCTTCTGTAAATGTGGGTGCACGTGTATTGCTGTAGCATGTTGTTTTCAATTTTTCCGGAAAATACCCAGAAGGGAAATAGCTGGATTGAATGGGACTTCCAATTCTAGTTTTTTGAGGAATCTCCATACTGATTTACCTAGTGGTTGCACCAGTCTTCACTCCCACCAACATTGGGAAAGTGTTCCTTTTTCCTCCCAGCCCCACCAACATTTGTTATCAGTTGATTTCTTATGGCAGCCATTCTTTTTGGAGTGAGATGGAATCTCAATGTTGTTTTAATTTGCATTTCTTGAATGACCAGTGATGCTGAACTTTTCCTCATGTATTTATTTGCCATTTGTATTTCTTCATCTGAGGAGTATGTGTTCATCTCAGATGCCATTTTTGGATTGGGTCTTTGAGTTTTGGGGGTTCTGATGTTTTTCAATTCTTTATATGTTCTGGATATATATAAGTCCTTTGTCTGAGGGACAGCTGGGTAAAATTCTTTCCTATTCTGGGTTTTCTTTTCACTCTGTTGGTGATTTCTTTTGAAGTGTAAAAACTTTTCAATAAGATGAGATCCCAGTTGTTGATTCTTTGAAGTACTTGCCGTACAGTTTGCATTTTGTTCGTGAACTCTTTGCTACCCCTGTGTCTTCAAGATTTCTACCTACCTTTTCCAGTAGATTTAGTGTTTCTATTTTAATATTTAGATCTTTGATCCATTTTGACTTCAGTTTAGTGTATGGTGATAGATATGGGTCTAGTTTCAGTCTTCGGCATGTGGAAAGCTGATTTTTCCAGCACCATTTATTAGAGAGGCTGTCTTTCTTCCAGTGAGTATGTTTAGCCACTTTGTCAAATATAAGATGACTGAGTGTCTTTGTAATTGTGTTTGCATGTTCTAATCTGTTCATTGATCCTCAGGTTTTTCTTTGCCAGTACCATGCTGATTTTATCACTGTAGCTTTTTAGTATAATTTCAGGTCAGGGATTGAGATGCCTCCTGCCTTGCTTTTGTTGCCCAGAATTGCCTTTGGTATTCTAACTTTCTTCTGTTTCCAAATGAACTTTAGGAATGTTTTCTCTAGATCTGTAAGAGGTGTTAATGGTATTTTGATTGGGATTGCCTTAAATCTGTATAACAGTTTTGGTAGCATGGCTATTTTCACAATGTTGGTTCTTCCTAACCAAGAACAAGGGACATCTTTTCATTTTCTGACATCCTCTTCAATCTCCTTTTTTAGAGTACTATAGTTTTCAGCATATAGGTCTTTTGCATTGTTTGTTAGGCTGATTGCTAAGTATTTTATTTTTTTAGATGCTATTGTGAAAGGTTTTATTTCCATAATTTCTTTCTCAGTGAGTTTGTTGTTTGTGTACAGGAATGCTATTGATTCTTGAGTGTTGACTTTGTATCCAGCTACACTGCTGAATTTGTTTATTAACTGTAATAGCCTTTTGATGGAGATTTTATGGTCTTGTATGTAGAGTATCATGTCATATGCAAATAGTGATAATTTAACTTCTTTCTTTCCTATCCTTATTCCTTTTATTTCTTGTATAATTGCTCTGGCTAACATCTCTAGAACTATATTAAATAGTGGTGGTGTTAGTGGACATCCTTGTCTTGTTCCTGATTTTAGAGTGAAAGCTTTCATTTTTTGTTCATTTAATATGATGTTGGCTGTTGGTTTGTCATAGATAGCTTTTATCAGATTGAGATAAATACCATCCATTCCAATTTTCTATAGGGTTTTTAAATTGTGAATGGGTGTTACACTTTGTCAAATGCTTTTTCTGGGTCCACTAAGATGGTTATGATTTTTGTCTTTGGCTCTATTGATATGTGTGTTACATTTATTGATTTACCTATGTTGAACCATCCCTGGGATGAATCCTACTTGGTCATGGTGAATAATCTTCTTGGTAGTTTCCTACATTTTGCCTGCCAGTATCTTATTCAGGATTTTTGCATATATGCTCATTAGGGACACTGGCCTGTAGTTCTCTTTTCTGGTTGGCTCCTTCTCTGGTTTTGGTATCAGAGTAATACTCGCCTCCTTGAATGAGTTAGGGAGCATTGCTTCCCTTTCAATTTCATTAAACAGTTTGAAGAGTATTGGCATTAAATTTCTAAATTTCTTGTAGAATTCAGCAGTAAATCCATCAGCATCTAGGCTTTCTTTGTTGGTAAATATTGAGGCCCTTTTTTTCTCCTTGCAGTCTGGAAAGTTTATATTTGTAATCCCATGGAAATGTTATTGGAATTTTGGCAAATTAATTTTAATTTATCACCTCCAGTGCAAATTCAGTGTGAGAATAATGACACTAAGACTTATTTACAGTTATGGACAGCAAAGAGGTCCTGAATCTGGTTCATGGAACAAAAGCCATGACCCAGGGCCTACCCCAGATTTTACTAATTTTTGAGGAGTGGCTAAAGATGAGTGACTATGAGAATGGCAGAAATTATGTGAGCAATGTGAGCTGAGCTAGCTAGGAGGCTAGAAAGCAGCTCTGCAATATAGAGAGAAGGATATGCAAAAAGAGCAATCTGCATAATACAATTGAGGTAGCATTTAATGGTTAGAGGTCTGTTGCTTCAGTTTCTGATGTGTCAACTTTTGTGCCCTGGAAAAGTCATAGCCTCTTATCTCAAGGCTTGAACCCAGTCAACAATCCTGGAGCTGTTGTTGGCTCTGCCATCCTGCTGAGCTCATCCATTTAAAGGGAGACACAGTCAAGGAAACATAGCTGTCACTTGGCTTCAAAGTTTACACATCTGTATGTCAGCCAGCCCTGTTTACATTGTTTAGAACCAACTGAAGGGAAAACGAAATAGCTTAGCCAGCTCTGTATATATCATTACATGGAGATAAGACCAGGTTTAACAAAAGTGGAGGTAATTGTTCCGTATTCAAGGAGAGTTGTCCATATGGTCTTCTATAGTAAGTTTTTAATTAGATTTTCAATTTCATTGACTGAGATTGGGTTATTTAGATTTTTTAAATATTTTCTTGATTTAACTTTGTTAATTTATATGTATCTAGCAATCTGTCCATTTTTTCTGTATTTTTCATCTTAATTAGGGTATAGGTTCTTGAAGGAGGTGTTAATGATCTTCTGAAATTCCACAGTATTTGTTGTGATTTCAGCCTTTTTATTCCTAATTGTATGAATTTGAGCCTTTTCTTACCTCTTTTTGATAAAGTTGGCTAAGGGTTTATCAATTTAATTTAATTTTTCAATAAACCAGCTCTTTAATTCATTGATTCTTTGTGTTGTTTTCTTTGTCTTGATTACATTAATTTCTGCTCTTATCTGTATAATTTTCTCCCTTATGTGAGCTTTGGGTTTGATTTGTTGTTTTTCTAGAAGTTTGAAGTTCAATGTTAGATTTTTTTTTTTTTTGTCCTTCTTCTGTTTTCCTGATGTGACAATTCACTACTATAAATTTCTCTCTTAGGACTGCTTTCATTGCATTCCATAAGTTTGGGTATGTTGTACTGGCATTATCATTTAATTGAAGATGCCATTGAGATTCTTTCTTAATTTCATCTGTGACCCATTGGTTGTTCAGGAGGATCTTATTTAATTTCCAATGTTAATGTAGTTTTTGTGGTTTCTTTTTCCTTTGATTTCCATTTCATTGCACTTATGGTCAGATAATATGCATGAGATAAATTCCGTTCTTTTGTATTTACTTGAGCATGTTCTGTTGGCTAGTATGTGGTCTGTTACGGAGACTATCCCATGTGCAACTGAGAAAAATGTGAATTCTGATATTCTGAGGTAGAACACTATTAGACATCTACTAAGTCCATCTCTTCATGGGTTTGGTTTAGTTCTGACATGTCTTTGTTGACTTTTTGTCTGTGTGATCTGTCTATTTTTGACAGTGGGGTACTATAGTCTCCCTTTACAATTGTGTAAGTGCTTATTTGACTTTTCGTGTTTTGTAAGATTTGTTTTTCGTAGTTGGGTGCACTGGTACTCTACGCATATATAATTGTTCTCACTTTTTTGTGGAGTTTTCCCTTAACAAGTATGTAGTGACCTACTTTGTCTCTTTTGATCAGTCTTGGCTTGAAGTTCACTTTGTGTGCAAATAGAAACGCTACCCTTGCTTTTTTCTGAGTTCATGTTTTATTGAGTATTGTTTTCTGTCCTTTGCCTTTCAGTCTATAAATTTCTTTTGGGGTTAAGTGTGTTTCTTGTATGCAGCATATTGTTGGATTTTGCTTCTTGATCCATTTTGTCAGTCCATCTCTCCTGATTGCTGAATTGAGACCATTAACATCAGTGGTCCTAACTGATATTTATTGATTTATTCTTGTCGTGTTATTTTCCTGTTGTTGGTTCCTTTTTATCTCCCTCTGTTTAATTGCTTGTCTTTCCTTGTGGATTCATTCTGTTGAGGGTTCATGGAGTTGTCGTCCTTATTATCTCTTTCTAGAATGTCCTTTAAGAACATTTTGGAGTTCAGGTTTGGTGGTCATAAATTTCTTCAGTTGTTCTTTATCCTGGAAGTATTTTCTTTCTCTGTCAATTTTGAAAGAGTTTTGTGGGGTGCATCAACCTGGGTTGGATTGTGTTTTCTTTTAGGGCGTGAAATACTTCACTCATAGCTCTCCTTGACTTGAAGGTTTGTGTTGAGAAGACTTTTGTGATTCTAATGGGTTTTCCTTTATAAGTGATTTGTTTTGTTTCTCATTAGAGAAAATATAATATTCTGTTCTTGTGCTGAATTCCTGGACTCTTGATTATTATATACATTGGATAGCTTTGTTTTTCTCATGGCTTTTTGGAGTTCTATATGCATCAATTAGATGTATGTCAAATTCTCCATCCATGTTCAGGACATTTTCTGCCATTACATCTGTGAAGACGTTTTTATGGTATTCGAGCTGTCTCTAGCTTTCTCATTGACTCTGATCATTCTTATATTGTTCTTTTCTCCATCTTGCAGCTGTTGGATTTGTTTCTCATGGTCCCTTGCTATTTTTAATATATCTTTGGTTTTTCATGGTCGCTGATTGCAATTCTGTCTTCTAGATCTGATTGTCTATGTGATAGCCTTCATTTAATCTGTTGTGTATACTTTCAGTGGAATTGTTAATCTCCTGGATATCTGGATCTGTTTCATGGCCTCCATTTCTTTCCTATGTTTTCCTAAGCGACTCTTTTTTTTTTTTCAGTCTGTATCTACTCTAAATTCACTGGAATTGTCTTTTATTTTGATCATCATTTTTTCTTTTACCTGAGAGATTATTTTTTCTTTACTCACATCCATTTGTTTTTTCACTTCCACTACTATCATTTCAGAAAATTCCAGTGTGTAGCCTCCAATTTCTTCTGTCTCATTGAGCTCTGGTCTTGTTCTGGGTGAACTGAATGTCTGGGGTTCATTTTGCTTCTATGTCATGTCATTTTCTATTTTCTGATTCTTTTTTTTTTAAATTTTCTGTTGGTGTATTAGATTTCTTCTGGTAGGTAAATTCATCACTAGTATTGATGCTTCCCTAGGAAATGTCTGTTCCTCAGAGATATTGTCTGGATGTAGGTGGTTCGTGGGCTTTGTGTTTATCCAAAGAACATACTTTCTCAATTTATTAAAGATAAGAGGTTGCTATGTTTTTGGCCTGCACCCCATTCTTTGTTACTGGAGTATGGTGATGGTTATGATCTCAGACAATCACAATGTTGTTATACAAGAGAGGATAACTGCTTAAAACATATATGATATCCTGGCTAAAGTAGCACAGTGAACAATATCAACAGGCACAACCTAGCAACTGAGAAACTGTGGTAATTATTAATTTGGTACCTTTAACCATAGGAGCAAGCTCTGTAGTTTTATTAAAAAATGCAGCATATACTGGGAACTTGTATGCAATGAGTTTCCCCTGGGTAGATTGATTTCACCCTGTTCAAGTGGGATTTAAGAGGGATAAGGAACAAAACAGAGAGGTGAATGAGGAGAAATATAGCATAAACAAGGTTGTAAAGCTAAGGATGATCATCCAAGGTTTGGGAAACTAGAGAAGAGCACAGGAGAGAAAGAATGAAAGAGTAAACAAAAGAATGTTGAAGCAAACCAGAAAGAGAAGAGACAATGTTCATTCACGTGAAATTAAGAGAAATTATTGGGGAATAGAGAAAGAAGATGAATAGAACAAAACAAAAATAAAATGAAGGTAAGAAACTGATTGTTGGTTCTGTGGGGCCTTTGGAAATAGTGTCCTGCTGATCTGGCTGCCATGGCTAGGCTGCTGGTAGGGTGTGTGTGTGTGTGTCTGTCTGTCTATCTATCTCTCTCTATATATATATTTCTGACATGTTTTTGATCTCTTCATTATTCCTGAGTGCTCAGGTTACTTCTACCTTTTAGCTGTTGTGAACGATGCTGCTCTGAACATGAGGGAATGGGTATCTCTGTAAGAGTCTGCTTTCAGTTGCTTTGTGTATATTCCAAGAAGTTGTTGTTGGATCATATGACAATTTTATGTTTCAATTATTTTTAACCATAGGGGCTGGACCATTTTACATTTCCACAGTGCTTATGAGGTTCTAATTTCTCCACATTCACTGACACTTTTTGTTGTTCTCACTGGTAGCCACCTAATGAGGTTAAGAATATTATCTCATGGTTTTGATTTAAATTTTCCTAATAATACATGACATTAAGCATCTCTTCATATGCTTGTTGCCCTAATTTTGAGCTTCATCTGCTAGTATAATGACTTTAATATATCCTGTTGAGTAAAGATAAAGTTTCTCTATATTTTTTGTTCAATACTAAAATGGTATAATCATCTTTGGAAAAATGTCTTTTCAATTCTTTGCCCATTTTTCAATTAGGTTATGCATTTATTTGCTATTATGAAATACTTTCTATTTTGTCTGTCTTCCTTTAGTCTCTTAGGATGTAAGGTCTATAAATAAAAATATTATTTTTGTTTAAACTGGGCATTTTCACATTGAAGACAGTGCATTCACATATTTTGAACTCAGTGAAGGAAGGAAGGAAGGAAACAGAAGGAAGGAAGGAAGGAAAAGTAATTTTTCCATTATCATTAAGAAATTCTGTTCAGAAACAGTACTGATGAGTTAGTGCTAGGGTAGCCATGGTGGGTCAAGTGCAAGCTCAGATTACTAAGGAATATAAACTGAATTTGTCAAAGCACCATATTGTTGGAAAGGAGTGTAGAGTGGTGGCACAGAAAGAGTCCCAGAGCTTTATGTAAGTGTGTGTGTGTGTGTGTGTGTGTGGTCACTTAGAGTGTTGGCACCAAGGTTTCTTTCTGTCCTCATTATTGTCCAGTGTCAAAGAATCTAAGACTTTACATTATGGAGATAACTTAGAGATGAGCATTTATTTTCCCTATAAGCTGTCTCTGAAATACCAAAAGACAGACTTTCACTCTGCACAGCTCCATCAGACTTGAGCAGTTTTAGTCTTCTGGTTTACCTGACCTAAGTGGTATATGATGCTACACTAATAAGATTTTGTGGTATGTGCCTGACTTTCTTAAGGGCAGCTTGTTCAGAATGATTGTTTTCTGACTAATTTTGAGCTTCATCTGTTAGTATAATGACTTTAGTGTATTCTGTTAAGCAAAGATGAAGTTTCTATATACTTTTTGTTTGATACTCAAATGGTATCAAAATTCTCAATGTCTACTGAAGATAGTTTTTCTTTTCCTCTCTGCTGTTTCTTAGCAGGGTTAAAGGCATTCTGTTTTCTATGAAAATTTTATTTTCTAAATGTAGAACAAAGCCAATGTCATCCTAGGACAATAAATTATTTAATAGTAGATGCTTCCAATTTTCAGACCATTTCCTTTGTCTAGATAGAATTGGAAGTGTTGGGCCTAGCCTCCCTTCCTCTCTGTTGAAGGCCTGGCCTCTAATGCAGCAGTGTTCAGAGGTGGGGCTTTGGGGAGGATGGTTGGGTCCTGAGAGCTGTAACCTCTCCAGTGGTTTGATCCATAGATTCATAATTTGATGCGTTGTTGAGAGATGATGGAAACTTAGGAGGTGGGACCTAGTCGAAGGCCATGGGTGCTTAAGCACTGTGTCTTGTCCCAAACTGCTTTCTCTCTTGCTTTCCCTTATGTTCTTTACTCTCTGGTTGTCATGAAGTGAACTAGATTCTCCTCCTTATGCTCCTGATGTCATGCTGCTGTGCCTCAGGCCCAAAGTAATGGGGCCAGCTGACCATAAACTTTGAAACTCTGAGACAAAACAAATCTTTCCTCTTTTGAGCTGTGTATGTCAGATATCTTGTCACAGGGATGAAAGGTCATCTAACACAGTCTTCATAAAAGTGTGCAGGAATAAAAGACTTATCTTAGAGACTTCTGTTAACCTTCACTTGACCAGGAAGTATGTCCAGGTAGGACGTAGTGCTACAAACAGTTAGAAATCGTCTCTGTAAACCAGTTGCTTAGAAAATAACATTTAAGTTCTGTAATGTAGATGGCATCAGTTGTCTTTGAAATAGGGCAGAGGGTGAGATGATGGTGTGCACACTAGATGATATGTTAGGATACTAGGAAAAAAATCCTGTTTTTTTTTTTTTTTAATTGAGGAAGAAGCTTTGAGAGATTGACTTTACTGACAATCTTACTGGCACCCCCGATCCTTGTTCCTGGCATCCTGACCAGAAATGGCTCTGGGAAGAATGCATAGGTGCAGGAAGGTGTACAGACCCAAATATGAAGGGCTGTCCCTGGCGCTTGAGCCTCTTGTTTGCTTTGAGCCCGTTGTGAGATTTTGCCATTTGTATGTACTGCTTAAATGGGACGCTTACAGATGCTGGCTTACAAGGATTAGAAAAATTAAAGGAAAATGAATTGAGGAAACAACAGTAGTGTAAGCAAGAACTACAGTGATGTGCATTGTTGACACATGACTGTTAAGCTGCTCTTCAGCTACTTGATGAGTTAAAGTAATGATCAGTTCGGACAAATTTTTAAAATTTCATAATTAAAGGCTATTAACTATTCTCTTGCTCTAAATATATGGTATATGGTATCTTGAAACATGTTAGTGCTTGATACTGTTCTCAGCACTCAAGTTGACATCTTTGGCTTGCAGGGAGGGAGGATGGGTTGGAAGGTGGTTATTGTTGGAAGGAGAGCCCCCTTCCATAAGAACATCAGGGATCTGGCTCTCTGGCGTCCCTTCTCTCCTTGGGAGAGTCTGAAGCCCACTAGGATCTGATTCTGGCTCACTCAGTCTCAACCTTTTCAGAACCAAAAACTGGTCTAATGTTGTCTGGTTTTGTCTTTTCTTTAACACTGTTCTGTAGTATGACATGACATTGTCATTAAGCAAGTGAACGCAGCAATTGACCTTTTTCTCTGGGGTCTTCTCTACAAATGTTTGCAGCTCTGTCCATTTTTTTCAGCATTGCCTTTATTTCATAAGAACTTTGCTGCACTGATACTCTCCCTTCCTCTTCAGAAAGCTCCTCAGCTGCCATTTTTTGTTGCTCAGCCAGAAGTTGCTGAAGTTCCTCTGCAGTTAATTCCTCTGAGTGTTCTTCCAGCAGTTCCTCAATATCACCACTATCTGCTGCAAGCCTATGGACTCTGCTAGAGGGACAATGTCATCAACCACAGGGTCAATTGAAGACCCAGGCTCCTCTACATGGCCTTCAAAGTCTCTCTGCTATACAGTTTTAGACTGCACTTTATTCTAGGCAGATCTCAGTGTCCTCAGAGAAACACTGGCCCAGGATTTCTCAACCCCACACAGGAAAGGAGGCTTCAGTGTTCCTTCCAGGACTCTTTAAGGGTTAAATCCATATCTGAGACCATCTGGAAGCACTTCAGGAACAGTTTCTTGGTGTAGAGCCCCTTAAAGTTAGCTATAACCTGTGGTCCATAGCCTGCAGTAGAGGAGTTGCATTAGGTGGCAGGAACTCGACCGAGCTGTGGGAATTCTTCAGCCAATTCTTCCAAATCTCGTGGGTGAGCAGGTGCACTGTTCATGATGAGGGGGAGAGCCTTGAGTAGTAAACCTTTGTCCTCTAAATATTTTGTAACAGTAGGACAGAAAGCCTCTCTGATCCACTGGAAGGAAAAGCATTTTTGTTACCCAGGCTTTTGCATTAGATCACTCCATGACCCCTGGCCTATTCTTCTTGACTTTGTGGTTCCTGAGCCCTTTAGGGGGCTCAGAGTGATCAACCAAGAGGGGCTTCATCTTGACGTCACCGCTCACATTGGCACGTAGCAACAAAGTTACCTGTCCTTCATAGGCTTGTGGTCTCGCATTTTCTTCTCTTCCTGGGTAACGTATGTTCTCCTGGGGTATTTTCTTCTAGAAAAGTCCAGTTTCATCACAGTCAAAAGCTTGATGAGAGCAAAAGCCATTTCTGTGTCATTGTTTCCAAGTGGTACATGTAATCTTCAACAACCCTTTTATCAGCACTGGCCGCTTCAATGTGCCTAGTTTTGCTCTGAGCCCCAGTTCTCACTTTGAAATTGTGAAACCATCCCTACTGGCATATGTTCCAGTGTTATCACTCATTGATGGATTATCCTTTATGAGATCTGCATTTATAGCTCTAGCTTTTTCACAAATTATAGACTCAGGCTGTAATTGATCATCTGCCTTTCACTTATCCACACTAACAGCCTTTCTACCTCATCTAACACTGTTGATCACAACTTACTAATTTCAGTAACAAATTTAGTAACACTAGCTTCCTTAAATCTTTTCTCTGTAAGGTTGTTGAGATGGTAGATTTCGACGGGCTGTACATATTAGATCAGTTACACAAACACCACTCTCACATTTCTTCATAATTTCCTTCTTTTCGATTGCGATTACTTTCTTCACCTTCCCTTTCTTCCTTAGCTTCTTTTCTAGCTTTTTGGGGCCTATTTGGATTGCTGTAATTATAATGATTGTATAAAGCACTGACCTAACTCATGTCCACAAATGTGCCTCTGAGTTGAGATGGACACTTACATGGGCTTACGTGTGCTTTTCTGGCACTGCAGAGCTTTGTTTACAACTCAAGCGGCCAGCGTTTAGGTTGCAACTCAAGACTTTGGTCATAAATTAAACCTAAACTTCCGGTCATAACTCAAGTTGTTTGTATGTGAGGCTGCTTGTAACTTGAGGGTCCACTGTAGTACACTTTTGTTCTCCTAATGTAGCTACCTAACAAATTATTCCTGTTCAGGGGATTGTTTATGACAGATAATCTATGTGGAGTCTAACCTTGGTAGGGAGGGGTGCTGAACTCAGAGGTCTTTGTGCCCGTCGGGGCAAATGGTGTCAGTGAAAGCTCTCAAATCTTAGAGAAGGATGGGCGTGCGTTACCAGCAGGGAGGCTTCCAACCTTTGACTTACCACCATGCCTTCCCAAGTGGTAAACATCAGTAATTATACAGTGTATCATAAAGGCATGTCATACAAAATGGTTAAGGTGCACAGTTTTGGCACTTCTTACACTGGAATAATAATATGCTTTGCTGTTGGTCACTGGGAACTGTAGGAGTGAAATTATTACATCGGAAGCCTCAGTCTGTGAAGTTTTCTCATTGGTGAAGTTTCTTCTGTGGTCAAGTTTCCAAGCACTGTTGTTCTCCCATTTGTCACTCCTGTAGACCTGGGCGTGTTTTATTTGGAATGGTGTCCAAGGTGGAACTTTCAGTATAGTTCAGTAGATTAATGGGACGATAGCTGTCAAACTTTGTTCTGAGGATAATGTAAACTTTTTTGGTAATCTAATGGTTTCAAATATCACTTACTCCTAATAAAAATTATCAAGTCCATGAAATGTTGAAAAAGTTTTAGATGAAAAAGAAGAAAATTAAAAAATTTGTTGGACTCTCACTACCCAGAGAACCAAAATGAAAAATTTGTTTTTCTAGGCAAGCAGAAGCCTATAGTTGTTACACACTTTTTTAAACTCCTCATTTACTAACATAATTGTGCTTATATGTGTACAGTATATATGTATGTGTATATATATGAGTGAAG
This sequence comes from Dasyprocta punctata, assembly GCA_004363535.1. Classification (NCBI taxonomy): domain Eukaryota; kingdom Metazoa; phylum Chordata; class Mammalia; order Rodentia; family Dasyproctidae; genus Dasyprocta; species Dasyprocta punctata. The sequence goes on along the minus strand of RJWM01014145.1, from coordinate 26,881 downwards.
TAATGTTTTAAAAAATATAATTGTATCGTTAGATGTTCTTAACCTTGTTCTTTTCCTCTATTCACTGCATTCTATTTCTAGATAGAATAGATAGTTATAGTACCATTTTAGAGACCTACATAGATTCTATTATATATTTTTGTGATTTACTTAATCCTTTATTTTGAGGCATTGAGGTTGTTTCTGGCCTTTCATATGTAGAAACATGCCTTATTTTGTTTTCTTCTGTACATTCCTAGAAGACTCCCAGGTCAAGGGAAATAGGACTTCTTACGTAAAGATTACCTATGTATATGTATATACACACACATATATTTACCTCCTTCTTGCCCTTCAGGTAAGTTCTGCCAACTTAACTGTAGTTTTATTACTGATGAATGAAAAAGCTTATCAAGTTTTCTACAGGCAGTATAAATATTGAAAATATAAATGCTCTAATTTCACTCATCTCTGAAACCTAAAAAAAGCTGGTTCCTAGAGGCATGGAAGAGGAGGAACGTGGGAGAGGTTGGTTAATAGCTGTAAATTGTTAGGGAAAACTGAGGCTCAACAGAGACCACCAAGTCAGGCGAGGTTGAAGCAATAAGTGAAGTTTATGCGAGCCTGGGTACAGGTGAGCCAAGGGCGTTGAGAACATTGGCCCCAGTGATAAGGGGGGAGGGGGAGATTTTATAAGGGTGTTTGGATAGGAGAGGAGCATGGCAGGGAGAAGTGGGAAATTTTTAGTCTGGGTCTGGGGAGTTGGGAGTCTTGCTGACGTCCGTGTGTCGCAGGTGCGGTTGCACAGGGCAGTTGCTTGTTCATCTTTCGCAAGCTCTGGCTCCCGTTATCTCTGTATCTCTGTGGCTGCGGTCAGTGGCTCTGCCCTGGCAGTTTTTTTTCTTCTCTGTCTGGGCAGGGGTCTGACATAAATCACATCCAGATAGGAGAAATAATTTGTTGTGTTCTTTTGTGCAGAAGGGTGATTATAGTCAATATTGTATCATATAATTCAAAATTTCTAGAAGTAATGATTTTTAATGTTTTCATTACAAAGAAATGAGATATGATAAATATTTGAGGTGATGGGTAACATTGTACCCTGAGGTGATTGTTTCACAATGTATGTGCGTATTAGAGCATTGCACTGTACCTCATAGGAGGTACAGTGATGTCAAAAACGCCTCTAAATTTTGGTCGTATTTAATAGGTCCTGAATTTGAGATTCTTATGGCAAAAGAGTATTCTTCATCAGTGGCTACTTATCTTGTAACCACTGATGTCTTTTCTATTTTTGTAGATCTTTGCTGCTTTTCGTATCTGGAATGTGGTGCTATAACCCTTGTTGCTGATTCTGCTTCTCTTGGACTACCTTTTCAAAGTTATTATGAGAACAATCTTAACTGTACATTTTAAGAAATGTTGAAGAATCATTCATTGAGAGATAAAAACCAAAGCTTATGATATAAGATAGAGCATAGTTGTTATCCATTAGAAATGAACTCTGCTGTGCTTTAGGAAAAGTCTTAGTTTCTTACTTAGTTACGTAGTCTCCTTCATCCGTCAGAATGGTCTAGTTCTACTGAAGTTTGTATTAAAACCTGCTAAAAAGTATTTTTGTCCAATTGACCACATTCATTTGGATTTAACATACTTCAGATTCCTTTTCAGATACTTTCGGATACTTACTGGTGTCTTGATAACTTACTTTATCAGGAAGTTAAATTTAAAAACAGTGTGAAACAAAATCATTGGTATATATTGCGGTTTATATCCAAATGTTCCTCTAAGACCTTGTGTACTCATAGGTGGGATTTTGGGGAGGTAACTGGATCACAGATGTGTGATATTAGGTCATGGTCTGTGATACTGACGGGTTTGTAGCTAATTGTGATTTGAGAGGGGAAGCCTGATTTGAGGAGGTGGGTCACTGGGGGCATGACCTGGACAGATCTACTTCCCTCCCTCCTCCCTTGGTCCTGTTCCCTGCTTCCTGGATGCCATGCCACGAGCTGCTTGTTCTCTGCCACTTCCCCTGCCCTGCCTTGAAGCCAACCAACTATGGACTGAAATCTGTATAAACTATGAGCCAAAGTAAACCTTTCCTTCTTGAAGTTGTGGGTCACAGGTATTATGTCCCAGTGACAAGAAAGTAACTAAGACACGATCGTATATTTAACAGCAGCAACAACACGTTTTCTGTAAAGGCTAAGAAATGCAAATGTTTTTCTATCTGACCATTACAGTAGCTGGCCAGCCACGTGTGATTATTAATCACTGGAAACATAACTAGCTAACAGGCTCATGCAGTTAGTGGCTACCATGCTGTGCAGTACAGGAAACATAATCCTTAATTCCCTAGGAAAGGCATCCTGCCAGCAGGCCAAATCCAGGGTGCCCTGTTTTTGTAAATAAAATGTTATATGAAACATAGCCATGCACATTTATTCTTGTATTGTCAGTGATTGCACTAATGCTACAATGGCAGAGTGGAGTGGTTGTGACACAGACCCTCTGGCCCACAAGCCCTAAAGTGTTCCCTAACTGGTCTCTTGTGGAATGTTTACAGAGCCCTGCCCTGGCGGACCAAATGGAATCTCAGTTGTAGTTCCCTTGTCTTCAGGAGCTGTATTTCACAAACAGAACATTACTACCCACCTTGGGAGAAAAGCATCCATGGCTAATGTGGGGAGCTGCAGAGTTACAAGGAAATAAATAAGTTCCTCTACTACAAGTCTTACACAACTTTTAATACTGTCCTTGCATTATGTTTTGATAACCTAAATAATTATTTAAGCACTATTTCTGTTGGTAACTCTGGTACTAAGGAACACAGATTTAAAAACCCTACTTTTAAAAAATGCTGAATTTTCCTTTCGATAAAGGTTGTTAAAATAAAAAGTATATGAAAGAAGACACTCACACTGAGAAAATAGAAATGCATTTATAGTTTTATAACTTTGACCATCAGCATTTCTCATTTATGTTGACTGAAGATGTTTTTATGGTCATAATGGGTAACAGGTGACCAAATGTAGACCTTAATGAGATCTTCATCTTCATTACACTTTTTGGGAGGTTTGCACATGAATGCGCAGTGGATATGGGACACTCCTTTTCCCTTTGGCCTGGACAGCTTTGTTGACGTGGTGTCAGCTTATGCACCCAAAGCCCCCGTCTCCTTCTTGGGTCTCTTTAGTACTTGGGAGCAACCTTCTGGAAGCCCACCCTGTTGATGGGCTATACTAGTCTGTGCTGCATTCCTTGGCCTTGCCCTCATAGACAGCAGGATAGCCCTGCCACAGCCTGCGTGGCTTTTGAGGTTCTTGGGGTGAAGGACTGCGAGAGGATGAGAAAATTAAGAAGAGACCAAGCTGGGGTCAGGCGGAGCCCTTACTCTCTGGATAGAAGGAAGGGAACTGCCCCCTCACTGTAGGGGCGTTTATTTATACATTTAGCCACACAATGTCACGTGGTAAACTTTTGCCTAGCAACCCATTGCTTGGATTGTCTAAGGGCTGGGTGTTTTTCTGCCATGAAGCAGCTTCCTCCTGTGGCTTGTCCCAGGCGCTCTTTGTTCTTGGGACAGCCGTGCCCGGTGAGCCCTGCACGTGTGATCAGTTTCTGGCTTCAGTGGCTCCCAGCACAGCCCTTCTTCCCAAGTCCCTCATTCATGACTGCCCATCTGCGGGGCCCAGGTTGGGGAGGTAGAATGTGAGGGGCTGCCAGGAAGTGGACGTTTAATGTAAGCTCATATTAAATGGGCAGATATGTTGGGTGCTACTAAGAGGTAGGCAGCTTGCCAGGATTTAGACATAGCAATAAATGATAGCATATTCCTGACTATTCCACACGGAACTGTAGCCATGGTATCTTGACTATACAGTTAAGTTCCTTTTCTGAAGTTGCCACAAAAGGAAAAGTGTATGATACTAAATATATAGTTTAAATCATTGTAAATCATACAGGAAATTTAAAAAGCAAGGCAAATTACTGTCAAACAGTAAATCACACTGGAAATTAGAAAATATTTAGAATGTAATGATTAAAAAATACTTTGCATCCAAATTCATGGCATATTGCCTGGATGTGGTGCTGCACACCTGTAAGTCCAGTATTCTGGCTGAGGCAGGAAGATTGTGAATGCAAGACCTGTCTGAAAACTGAGTGACTTAGTGAACCCTTGTATCAAAGTAAAAAAAAAATTTGAAAAGGACCGGGAGTATGGCTCTTGGCTTCAATTTCTAGTACCTCAAAAAAACTTCATAGGATATGAATATCCTGAAAAGGATTTTAGCCTCCCTAACCGTTATTTAAAAGTCTTAAAATAATAGGCTATCCATGTAATTGAAGATATTAGTAAATGAACAAGGAAAAAATCAACAGGACCAAAAGCAGAATCTTCACAAAGACTAAATAAGCCATAAGCAAGCTGGCAAAGGGGAAAACTGTAAAAATAAAGTATTTTAGGAATGAGAAGGTAGGACAGTGATTAGAACAATAGGAGAGTATAATGAACAACTTTAAGTGAATACTACATAAAACAGATAAAATGGGAAATTATTTAGGAAAAATGTGTTACTTTTAGAATCAAGTTTGAAGAAATAGAAAAAATGAATAAATCTACAGTCACTAAAGAAGTGGTTTCATTACTTTTTCCTACAAAAAGAACATCAGAAACTCTGTGATATCTGTTGTATAGTTTTATCAAGCACTGAATGAACAGATTTTTCCCATTTTTCAGAATCTTCTGGAAAATAGGATAAAGTCAGTCACTTTTCAATGTAATTTGACACTAACATAACCCTTCGGACCAAACACAGCAGACACAGGATGACAAAGTAAAATTACAGGGAAAATCCTTTAATACAATTCTAACAACCAAATCTAATAATGTGGGAAAGCATACATAATGTTTTCTTTAGAAAAACCTATTAATATATTTAACTTCATTAACAGACAAAAGGAAAAAATTGCAATCTTACTAGACACAGAAGAAATTTTAGCACTCATTTATAGTTTACCATGACCATCAACAAACTTTGAATTCTGCAGTAGTAGGTGTGGATTGTCTTAAACTGCTAACATACATCTACCAAAACCTGTATCACTCACCGATTTTCATGGTGCAGTGATAGAAATACCCTTTTAGAAAGTATGAGTCACAGACAATAAGTGTGAGGTGCACACATCCCTGTCCTGTTCCTTTTAACGTTACACTGACGGAGCAAGCTGCAGCACGCCCAGAGAAAGCTGTGAGGGGCAGAACAGAAAAGAGTCAGCTGTGATAAATAACACGATCGGCTGCAGCTGTCTACATGGACGATACAGGAGAAGCGGCAGGCGAGTCACAGTTAGGAGGGAAGACAGGTTGGTCAGTAGTCCTTGTAAGGAAGAAAACATCAGGATTAAGTGAAGTCCCTTTTGTTCTCCACTGTCCCATGGTCTCGGGGAAGTCCACTGTCCTGTTTTATACCTGTAGCATACCTGTGTTGTGTGTGTATAGCTGCAAGCTACAGATAAAGTTGTTTTGGATATGTTGTCTTCATGTTAATATGATCGTATTTTATATTTGCTTTTTTGTTTTTGTTTTGTTTCTTCTGTACTCTGGGGATTGAACCTGGAAGCACTGAGCTACATCCCCATCCGTTTTTATTTAGATACGGAGTCTTGCTAATTTCCCTGGGCTGGTCTAGAACTGACTGTGATCCTCCTGTGTTTGTCTCCTAAGGACCTGAGATAACAGATGGTCGCCGTTACCTGTAGCCAGTGTGCATTTGTTTGCTCATGTTTGTTTGGCTTTTACTTGTATAGGCAGATTAGCTCAAGATAATTGTGTGGCATTTTAACTTGGTAGTAGACATATTGGATTGTCTAGTTTTTTTATTTTCACAGGTGTTAGTCTTTGTGTGCAGGTGTAGGAGTTTCTCAGCGGTATACCTAGAAGCAGGATTTGAGCCGCTCCATTCCATCTTCCCTGCTACTAGGTACTACAAGTTTCTATCCAAAGTGGCTGCGTCATTCTCACTTTCTCCAGGAGTGCAAGTTCGCACCGCTCCGTATCCCCACTAATAGCCAGTGCTCAATCCTGAAGATAATAGGGAGGAAAATGTCAAGATTCTCTGCCATCTGTTTGCATCATTTTTTAATTTAACTAATGACTGTACTTCCTGGCTGCTCAGGGGAAAGGTGTGCAGCTTCATTCTGATTTATTACAAGTCTGCTGGGGCCTGAATGAAGAATTATGCCATCAATACTTGAACATGATTTTCTTTTCAAGAATCTTGGATCCAGTATGCCCTACATACCCTTTTGCTGACCTGCCTGGTTTTTGCCCCTTTATGGATGAAGTGGTTTCTAGATAATCAAACATAAATTATTTCCATACTTTAGTGACCACTTAATAAAGCCTGAATTTTAAAAGCAGTATTTGTTGTAGCTTACCTTTCCAGAGTCTCCAGGTCCCTAATAGTATTCTATTTGGTGATCTAAGGTGATGGTAGTACTTTTAGAATGCTTTGATTCTGAATCATTTATTTATGAGTACCAGGAGTCACCCTTTGTCCCCTAATTTTTTTGCATAATTGTATCGGTTGAGTTAGGTCATAGGATACAAATTGTTGGGGCAGACCGTGTCCATGTGGCTCCCATTGAGCATAATAACAGCCTTTGAAATGCATGGCAGCTGCGGCCAGAATCTGCAGCCAGGATCTGGGCTGGAGAATGGTGCAGGTGTAATTTAAGCAATAACATGGAGATTAAATAGGTAATTGAAAATGATTTTGCAGAATAAAACTGAAGTCTTGTGTACCTTGAAAAGGAAATTATTGTAGACATATAAATAGCTTACTGTACAGTTTAATTAGAGTTTAGTAGTTGACAGAATTCAGTTGATAAATCACCACAAAGAGATTTGAGGAGGGAAAAAGCCTGCTGCCTTAGTGCGAAAGTACAAAGACTGTAACACCAAACTGAATGTAAAAGTCACTGCATTTCTTGAATGTATACAATTTGTATCATTGTCTAATAGACTACAGTTTAAATCTTTTCCTTAATTTGCACATCACATTTATCAGAAGCCAGCTATTAGCTTTTGGGTCTAGTGGTTATTTTTTTAACTCAAGTTACTTAAATTGTGGGATTTGCTGTCCTTCAGAATCCATGAGGGATGAGTGTTCTGTGCTTTAGTTCTGTCTTTTGAAAATCAGCAAGTTCATTTTGTGAGTAGGAAATGACTTGGAGAACTCTTTAGTTCAGTCAGAGATGAAAACTAGATACTGTACTCATTTGCTGATCTGATTTTCCTTTCGTGTTCCCCTGGCTTAGTTGTTTGTTGTTTTTATATATTAACTTATTTAATTCATAATTTTTGTCAGAGTTCTGTCACAAAATCTACCAAATTATTTAAGTTTAAATTTTTTTCCAGTGGCTTTTGTTTCTAAATGCAGAACTAGAAAAATTAGAGCTGTTCTGGGAAGATTATTTTAAGAATCACAAATCTTTTGCTTTTTCTTGAGCTTGTCATTATCAGTCTTACAATTTCCTTTTAAAATACACACAATGGGTAAGAATGCATATAGGGTGAGAAGGAAGAGGGTTCCTCGTCACTGTGCAAGGTAGGAGTTGGTGATGTGATGCTTATGTGCCATTAGATTTTAATACGCTAAATCTTTTCTATTTAATTATGACTGCTGCTACCTAATGACACAGTATTGATATTAGCTAATTAATATACTTCTATATTTTATGTTACAAGTTTAGATAATGTAGAAATTGATAATTGGTCTGCAAATTAGGTACAAGTTCCCCACATATAAGCATGTTACATTCATGAACACACTCTCCTGTTTCTAGTGCAGAATTCCATGGCTAGGTGTCCATCTGATAAAGACATGTTTAGGGGCTGAGTGACCACATGCACACAGATGGATGTTGAAGTAGCACCTTGAAAGGAGATTTCTTTTTTCTTAAATTTTTATTTTTTAATGGGATTGGTGTTTGCCATATATAATGATTTCATTGCTTGTGGGGAGTTGGTCCATGTACATAACACATCTTAATTCTTCTCTTCATCTGCTTAGCTTTCCCTTCCTTCCCTCCCTCCATCTCTTGGTCTCCCTACCACTTGCAAAAGATCTATCTTCCTATTTCCTATTATCTTTTATTTTACTCTTTAATTTATTTATACTTTTCATTTCTCATATAAGAGAAACCATGTGATATTTAAGCTTGTGTTTCTGATTTATTTAGCTTAACATTATGGTTTTAAGGTGCAACCATTTTCCTACAAATGACTCATTTACCCTTATTTATGGCAGAGCAGTATTCCATTGTGTATGAATATGACCTTTTTTAATCCATTCATCTGTTGATGGACATATAGGGTGCTTCCAAGAGATTTCTTAATATATGTAAGAACTTAATATGCTGATGGCATAAGTCTTGTGTTTAATTTCACTTAGATTTGTAGTTTTGCGCCTCTTAGTGTATTGTGTAAGTGGCATTATTTTACAACCTGAAAGTCTTCAGCAATTTTTAAATTTAAAATAGAATAGGGAGGTTGAGAGTGAAGGACTGCGGTCACTAGCCCAGAATAGAATCTTTCAGAGCATTTGCTCATAGTGTGAGGGGTGGTTGCCTGAGCTGCACTCTTAACTACTAAGAAACAGGAGAGCGTGTGCAAGTAGCCTGGGAAGGGAAGAAGTGGAGCAGTGTGCACGGCTGCCTCCTCCTGGAAGGTGTGATCAGCACCCTGACTGCCCTGGTGTCATCTCCGAGGAGACTGGTGGGTGGCACCATTTGGCCCTGCGCTGGCTAGAATGTGGCTCGCCCTATTCCCTCAGTGAGTACGGTGCTCAGGATACTTGAACACAGTCTCATCAGAAAATGGGTCTGTTCAAGTTCTTGAGCAATGAAGAAGGAAATGTGTGGAACTTAATGGATTTAAAGTTGTACTAATAATTAGCTTTGCTTTTTCAGCAAGATCCCTCTGGAGTACAGGGAAGTTTCAGGCTGTTGGCAGAGATGCCCAGAGGTGGACAGCACGTGCCTTCAGGCCTGTTGGGGCAGTGGAACAGCGTGCTCCTGGACACAGCCTGTGGTGCCTTTGGTAGCTTCTTGAGTAGTAGCTTCTCAGCATTGAAATGAAAAGAACCCCCAGTTCTCTAAACGGTAACAGTGGAATTTAAGACTTGAATTTGTTTTCCAGTAATGGTAGGCGAGGTTACCCTCCTACTGAAATGAATGCCACTATTGAATAAACTGTTGAAGAAACATTTTTAAAAGCATCAGAGAGAAGATGGGTGAGCTGAAGGGAGGGCAGGAACCTGGCCACTGATGCACTTCGTGTAGAGGACACTGGCTGATAGGGCTTCTCAGCTTCTATCCTGACAAGGGCACAGGAAGTGGCAGAAGTGACAGTCTGGGGAGCCTTACGGTGAGCCGGTGGCCTCGAAGGATCTCACCGGCAGGCTGAGGTGAGCCAGGTGCTAAGCTGCTTCCAACGCGTTTGAGGCCTGGCTTTGCCCCACCCGTGTGGTCCTGGGAGCCCCCAGCTCTGCACGCCTCAGAAGCTCATGCAGACACTCTTGGTACAGGGTGCTTTTATTCTAAATGCAAATAATGAATTTACTTTCACAAATACTAAAGCACATGAAAGAAGCCACCTCCAGTGATTACCAGTTTAAGGAGGGGTGCTGGGCATAAACAGCAAAGGTGGAAGATACTAGGAAACTGGACATAGAGTTTCAAACAACCGTGCTGACTATATTCTTTAAAAATAGACTCTAGACCTCATGATCTGTAGGGAACACTAAGTTACAAAATGTAACATAGCCAAGGTAAGACGTGACTAAATAGAATTTGTGGACATTAAAGATATGGTAACAAACAAAAATTCTAAGAAAGAATTGAACGTCATATTTGGTAGCACCCTGGAAAGAATTAGTGAAGAAAATGAGTAAGAAGAAATCAGAAAAGAGGTCAAGACACACTTTTCTGCAAGGTGAATATTTTAGGTTTTGTGAGTCTCTGTGGTGTAATTGTCCTTGTTTTCAGTTTGCTTCTGTAAACCTTGAGAAGTGTGAAAAGCATCTTTAGATTATAGGCCGTTCAAAAACAGTTCATGAGCTTGATTTGGCTGGTGGGCCATGTTTTACTCAAGCCGACCTCTGCAGTGTGTAGGGAAGACGAATGAGAGACAGTGCAAAAGAGAAATCGAGGTATGTGGTGTAGAATCGAAGCAGTCACCATTTGCTTAGTTAGAGTCTTAAGAAGGGAGAAGAGAAAAAGCATAGGGCAGAGGAAATGTTTGAAGAAACAAAGACTAGGAAGTTTCTATAGGTAATAAAAAGATGCCAATATATAGGTTTTAAAAGCCCTCTAACTCCTAAACAGGGTAATATAAACATCCTCACTCAGTGTCACAGCGAGACTGCAGGACACTGAGTATGAAAAACAGGTAGGGAAGGTCAGTCACGTAGCTCAGAGTTAAAGCACTGGCCTAGCATGTGTGAGGCCCCTGTTTCATCCCAGTGACCTCCAGCCCCCATTTTTGAAAGCAGATGGGGAGGAGGAGAAAGGCACTGATTCCATCTGCAGGTAGACAGGTGGCTTCTCACCAGCAACGGTGGAGCTAGAACACAGCAAAGTGGCATCTTCCGTGTTAAAATAGGTACCAATGTAGAGTTTTTGGAGAATGATATTAAAGCACACTGAAAGTTTGCTACCCAGAAATCTTCTGAAAGGAAATTTTGAAAATAGAACGTTGCAAAACAGCGATGCTGGATGGAGGAGCTGAGCGACTGCAAGGGGTCAACAGCAGGGCCAACACTTAGATTAATATGCAGTGTGTCCGACAATATCTTGAAGTTTTAAAAAACACTGGCAAGAAATATAATATGGTAATGCCTTCTCTTAGTCACTCACCTGTCTCTGGAACCCAGCACCCAGCACCACACAGAAAGGAGAAGTTTGTTTTCCCCTGATCAGTTGGTCTCGGAGTAGAAACATCTGCTGTCGGGGGAGGGTGTGGCAGAGGATGGAGAGGAGGGAAGAGCCAGACACCGGGACACACTCTCCCAGGCCCCGCCTCCATCCAGACCCCACCACTTAACAGCATATTCATCTACTGAACTCACCAGTGGGTGACTCCGCTGATGAGTACAGCGGCCTTGTGGTGCAGCCACTCAGAAAATGTGAGACTTTAAGGGCCATTTAACATCTAAACCATAATATGTCTATAAGTTGAGAAAAAATGGGAAATAAATAACAAGTGCTTAAAATCTTCAGATTGTCTGGAAAATATTTTCCATCCAAGTTTTAAAGTTGATGGGTATCTTAAGACAAAAATAAAAATAAATAAATAAGGATTTGCTCCATTTTTAATGAAGTACTGGAACCAAATATTAGAAGTAGGTGTGGTGAAGAACGTTGCTCGATTTCTGTAATCAAGGGGAAGGTGGCCCAGTGGAGCAATGGTGACATTATTTCTTGTTCAGGCAAACTGTATACAAATAGAGAGAAGGAGATACTTAAAATAATATTGGAAAACTCAACAAACCTGTGATCATTATGAGAGAGAGCTATTTTTAGGAAAGTTGAGAATTGAACACCTTCCCTGGGGACAAGAAGGGGTTATTAATATTCCCATTTTGCATCTATAGTATCGTTATTGACCTGAGCGGTCTCCTCACTTGCTCAGCATCCCGGGGAAGTCATCTCATCCTAGGGACTTCTGTGTCTGTTTTCTCCTGTGCCCAGGAAGGTGCTGTGTAATGCATGAAAAGTGTTGATAATCAGCAAAGGGGCTCTTTGGATAACTCACTTTGTGAATTAATATGTATGAACTCTATATCATTGTGTCAAAGCTCAAGTTTCTTGCACCCTGAATTGAGTGTTGGTAGGAACATTGGAGAGCAATTTAATGATATTCGTCCTATTTTGATGAAATATACTTATATTTTTTATTTCATTTTTATGTTCTTCAATTCTTTCTGCAACATTGTGCTTTCTTCGCTTTGGAGTCTTAAGAGTCAAATATACTTATTTTGTAATTAGTGTTCTTCCCTTTCAGAGATACACTCTACAGAGATTCTTTCTTTCTTTCTTTCTTTCTTTCTTTCTTTCTTTCTTTCTTTCTTTCTTTGTGAATATAAGGCAAATTTAGCCTATCTTTTAAAAAACAAGCCTATTTCTTTTTCATTCTGCCTAATATTGATATTTACCGGATCCAGTCTTGATCGTGTGAAGAGTTTCATCACTAAGAAAACTGTGGGGAGTGGGTGGGTAAGATTGTTTATGTAATTAGATTCCCCATAAAGCTTGAAGGCCTTTTAAAGTGTTAAAAGGTTGATGTCAGAATTGGAAGTTGTCAAAAACAAAATTGCACTAAATCTGGACTAAACTTATCTCTAAGTTTGACCCCTTTCAAATGGACAGTGAGCCTAGAATTTTGTCCTGTGCGTGTGACTCAGTCGTACCTGAACCACAAGCTATTTTTATGAATTAAGACCTTCAGGAAATTTGTGTGCTAGAGGGAGATACATAAATAGAACTAAGTGGATTTTTGGCAGCTGCAAATTCAGTTTTTTATGAATAGTGAAAAAAATGAAAATAGAATGAGATAAGCAACAAGAGGCATGATGACTAGCAGAAAGGAGAAAGGGTATCACAAGCTTGTGGGAAGATTGAGAGTGAAGATACAACATTTTGAAACGCTGGTAAATAGTGAGCCCTGCCTCACTCTCCCTTCAGTCTCCTCACATACTTTGGCAAAGGATGACATAATCTGAAACAGAAATGTTTGTAGTACTTTTGATGTGTCATTACAGGTTCATCTTCATATTAAAGTGAAAAATTGATTTGCAAAGATCTGATTATTTTAAAATTAGTAAGGTTCAGTAGAAATCTCCTAATTTAAATCTCTGAAATATTTAGTTGTAAGCAACTGAATCTTAAAGACTATATTCTTAGATTCACCTTTTCTTAAAAAATTGTTAAACTTGAACAAATAAAGCAAAGTTATAATTGCTTTTAAGAGTTCTCAGTGTCAACTCAGAGGTCTGAAAAATTTTTTGCCCTCATTTCTTAATGTATTTTTGTTATAAAGAAAAGATTGAGAAGTGTGAATAGAAAAATCCTGTAAATATATTTGATATATTTTGATATATATTATTGTAATGATATGTATATATCATTTATTATATGTTTATATCATAGTGGTTTTTCTAATTAATCTCCTTATAGTCAATTTCTCTCTTTGCTCTAGATTTACCACCTTTGTGGACTTTTAGATAACAGGGGTTCTTACCTTTTGGAAATAAATCTACACTGACCATTCTTAAATTGTGAGCACCTTCTCCGAAGGTGGCCTACGCCTCCCTTTCCTCATGTTTTCTCTGTGTTCCGCATGGCAGCTTTACTGAGGAACCCTTCTGGCCCTTTCAGCATGCCCGCTTGCTGCGTGACTCACTTCCTCATTTCTCCCGATTTAATCAATGTTACCCGAACAGGTAATTTTATTGGTTGACCATGGTTCTGTCCCACTTCATACTCGCCTTGAGAATTCCCGTTTTTCCCCACCGTAGACCTACTCACCTCGTGGTTTTGCTCTATAAAAATCCCTGGAAGAGGCAGGGTCCTCAGCAACCCACTCGGGACCCCTTCTGTCTCTGAAGACAGAAACTTTCTTTCTCTTAATAAATATATTCTGCTTTTAAAAAAAAAAAAAAAAAAAAAAAAACTGGCATGGGGAAAAAAAAAAAAAAGAAAGAAACCCCTCCACATCTTATCAGGAGCATGTGGCACAGCTCCTAACATGACAGGTGTCGGGAAATTCAAAGTATTAACTTCCTGCTTTGTAGGTCTTATTCTGTGGTTCTCACATATAAATAGCCCTAGCTCTGTTCATGCGAAATGGCCTTTCTTCCTGGTCTTTTCTGACTTTGGACACTATTTCTCAAATTCAATTTAGATCTCCATAATATGTTTTTCTTTCAGGAGTATATTCTTCCCTATGTTACTGATTTGTACAGTGGAGTGCTTGCTTTATTCCCCTCACTGGGCTGTAAACTGTCTGTCTGTCTGTCTGTCTATCTACCTATCTGTCTGTCTATCTACCTATCTGTCTATCTACCTGGCATAGTTTTTTGAATGGTGGACGGTCACCATGTGCAGGCAGAGATGCTGGTATTGATCCCAGGGCCTCATAGCGACTCAGCTCACACTTTTTACCGCTGAGCTATATCTTCAACCTCATCTTTAACATTGTTTTTACCTAGATGGTACTTCAAATAGTGAACTGCAGTTTACTCTTTGAAAAATAGTATACCCAAGAAGAAAATACCCAAGCAGGGTATTTTCTAGTAGAAAATCATGTTGCTTTTTGGTTCACTTTTTCTCTGCGTAAGTAGCTGGCATCCTGCTTCAAGACAAGGCCTGCGGGCTCTTCTTCCCTTTCCTTGTCTGTGCAAGCCGTTGGTAATGGAACCGTAGGTTAAGTCGAAGGACCAAAATTACTTATCACCTTCTGATGCTTTGTAGTTGACACAAATACAGAAGAGGGAAAGAGACAGATTGGAAGGAAATTAAATTATAGAATCAGCCTCAGGGTGATTGAGTTACAACCTTAACTCTAATTTTTGTAGCTGTGGGCACATGCTTCACCTCTTTTATTTAATCTCAGAATAATTTATATTATGTTACATTGTTAGGTGACCCAATTAACCTTAACAAGATACTGTACTTAATTTAATGTGAACTAGCCTCTGTGGATATTTTCAATCGCATAGATATTGTAGAATATTGTATAAAAGTTGAACAGTGTACTTCCCAAGGACAAATTAGAGTATTTCTCAGAATTGTATGTTCTAAAAGCAGTTGAGCTATGCATGCAATTATGTGTTTATCAGGTTAGTGATTTGCTAATAGTTGGATAAATACAAGTTGTAGGAATTATACTTGTTCAAGGGTGGTCTTTTCTCTGAGCTGCTTTTCAGAAAAATACTCAATTTACCCAAATAAAGTGATCAGTGCAATTATCCTGGTGACCAGCCCTCTTAAGTTTTTCACTTCTATTTCAGCTCCTGTAAGTTTAACCAAGGATATCATTTTAAAAGAAATTCCTTCCATCTGCAGTGGTGTGTTGCCACTGCTACACTGAGTCAGCTGAGATCTAGAAGGTGGTCACATATAAACTGTCTCTAAATGTACCAAAAGATTTTATTTTTCTTTACCGGTGTAAAGAAAACTTCAGTGTAACAATGGATTATACCTTATCATTTTTATGAAATCACATTTTGGAGAAGTTCAGATAGGCAAGGGTGGGCAATGAGAAAATGTACATTTTTGTGGAGAAAAAAAAAGGGGTCCTGAGTGCATCTAAGGATTGTTTTTGCTTCAAGTAGAGAACTGGAGATACTCATTGTTGGGAGTGACATACAAGTTTGAATCTAGTAAGCAAGAACCATGAAAAGTGTTATTTAATAAGGGAAAACCTTTTAACTTTGTCAGATCTCTCTCTGAAGAGGAACAATGGCAGTCTTTGAAAACACCAAGTGTTTATAAAAGGGTGCAGAAGTGTAGTACAAACGTGCCTTAAAATATACAGCCCTTTAAGGTCCAAAGTTTCCACACAGGGAAAGTAATTGTCTAAAATTACAAGTGCTACCATAGTGATTGAACTCTAACTGATAATTGAACCTTCAGGTTTAAAAATACACAGGCCTTAGCAATTCAGAGATTATTAAATTATACCTTCTCGTGGGAACCAAGATCCATGTGCTGGAGCAGTGAGCAGGGAAGGTCTTCCAGGAGCGAGGGCGATGGGTGTCCATTACAACTTTTGCCCCGTGCAGTGCTTAGGAGTTACTAAGGCTTTATTCCTTAGGATGCTTTAAAGGGTGGAAGTCTCTTATAGTATACTTGACTGTTACTTCAAGTTTTGTGTTGTTCTCAGAATAGCTGCAAGTTAAATACAATGACTTACAAACAACAAAGCATGTATTAATATATGACTCAGTTATTTTTCTTTAACCCTTACACTGTCTTATAGCATGACTAGCTGTGTCTGAGTTGTGCAGATTAGGCTTAGATCTGTCGGGCTTAGAAACGACTTACCAAAGGTCACACAGCTAAGTAGAATTGTTGAGACTAGTCCTCCTGGCTTGGAAGTGGTTTGTTTTTGTGTGTCTTGACTGTTGTCATATTCCAAATGTTTTACAGGCAAAACTGAGTCTAAAGTCATTTTGCTTGGCCATTTCGGAATGGAGGAGTGAACTGGATACTGATTAAACAAGCAGTTCATTCTTGGGTTCAGCAAATATGCTGAACACCTGCTGGGAGGTAGGCATGGTCTTGCGACACTGGAAATCGAGTAGATTTGACAGTTTAGTCGGGGGAAGGTAGTTGAATGAAGAAGGTAGCCAAAGTGCCGTGAAGGACAAGTGAGAGGATGGTGTGTGAAGGGGTCTTTAGGGGTGGAAGAGCGCGTCTTGATTAGGTTGTTATGGCAGTTCTGTGTGCCACTCTCTTTGCACCTCCAAGCTCCACAGATCCATCAGGTGAGGACTCAGCAAGAAGTCCTCTGTCTCCAAGCCAGGAAGGAAGCTCTTGCCAGTAACTGAACTTCCTGGTGCTTTGATCTTTGACTTTTAGACTTCAGACCTGTGAGAAATAAAGACATGCAGCCAGTGACATTACCTGCGATAGAGGAAAGATGTATTCTAGCTCACAGTTTCACAGGTTCTGTGGGCCAACAAACAAGGATGTGCCGACCACATTGTCGGAGAAGCTATGCTGTTTAACATAAGGTCACTTGTTGAACTTGGACTCAAGTGGAAAGACAGTCTGTTGTACAATTTAAATATTTAAGGGCATCAGCTAATGGCTGTATCTCTGTGACAGCCTTTTGCATAGCCTGGAGACACACTCCCAGGCCATGCTCACTGTTGCTGTTTTAAAAACCTGTGCTGTCTGCCTCTTAACAGTCCTAGCAGTCTTTCATTGTTGACCATCCTTTTTCTGGTCTGTAGTTTTCTTTTACATGATGTGCTGTCTAATGTTAATTTCTGCATTCAGGTTGTAGTTGAGGTACACACCCAGAGCCATTCATTGTCTTTAAGATGATGTCACACAACTTCATATTGGTCCTTCGTCTTAATTAATCTTGCTGTATTTTCCGGTTCTGGAGTAGCAGCTCTCCAAACTTTGACGCACTACTCTGAGCCTCACCTTCTTCAGTCCACACTTGCAAATATGCTGTGGCGTTTGCACTCTGATCCCTGTACCGAATGCCCTCTCCTTTCCTAGCTCCTGCTGGGCAACCTTGCCTGCATTAGCCTGCTGGGGAGTGCAGGACAGAAAAACACTGGGCTTGTTTGTTTGTTTTTTAGAAAGAGTAATAAAATAGCACATCATGTAAATGAAAAGGATACAAGATGAGTTAAAAACTACAGTTTATGTTTAAATTTTAAAAAAGTTATTATAGTAAAACACACATTGCTATTATTCTCCCTCACATACTCCCCTTTACTTCAAACACACTTATCTCATTATTCTTGCCGGTTTCTGAAGCAGTTCTGGAAGTCCTTTCTTGAGTGTCTTTAATTGTTTTAAGATGTTTACCTTTCTTGCTCGTTTCGACTTTGGGGAAGAGGCAGAAGTCACATGATGCCAGATCTGGTGAATGAGGTAGATGAGGACACACTGTGATGATTTTGTTTGACAGAAACTGCCATAAATGTCTTGAATTGTTTTCGGATATTGAGGCAGTGCAAATAAATACTGTAGTAAAAAAGGACATCCAGAACTGTTTCAGAAAGTGGCAAGAATGATGGGATAAGTGTGTTCAAAGTGAGGGGAAGCATTTTGGGGGGAATTAATGACCGTGTGCCTTTTATTGTAACAGGTTATTTAAATTTAAATATTGGCCATAGTGTTAGATCACAGCTCTGTAGAGATTAATTTTTTTTAGCTGGATACAAAGTAAGCATCGCGAAATCAATAGCATTCCTTTACACAAACAGCAAACTCATTGAGAGAGGAGTTAGGGAAACCACACCCTTCACAATAGCATCCAAAAACATGAAATACTTAGGAATCAATCTAACAAAGGAAGTAAAAGATCTATACACTGAAAATTGCAGTACTCTGCAAAAAGAAATTGAAGAAGATATCAGAAAATGGAAAGATATTCCTTGCTCCTGGATACGGGAAACTAACGTTGTGAAAATGGCCTTATTCCCCAAAATGTTATACAAATTTAATTCAATCCCAATCAAAATACTATTAACATACCTTACAGATCTAGAGAAAGCATTCCTAAATTTCATCTGGGACCAGAAGAGACCTAGAATAGCAAAGGCAATTCTGGGCAACAAAGGCAAGGCAAGAAGCATCACAATTCCTGACCTGAAATTATACTACAAAGCTACAGTGATAAAATCAGCATGGTATTGACAAAAAAACAAACGAACACCCCCCCCCCAAAAAAAAACCAACCTGAGGATCAAGGGATGGAATAGAAGATGCAGACACAACTACAAATACAAACACACTCAGCCACCTTATCTTTGACAAAGGGGCCAACACCTTCACTGGAAGAAAGCCTCTTTAATAAATGGTGCTGGAAAGACTGACTTTTCATATACCAAAGACTAAAACCAGACCCATGTGTATCACCATGCACTAAAGTAAAAATGGATCAAAGATACAAATATTAAAACAGAAACACTAAATCTACGGGAAGACAAGGTAGATAGAAATCTTGAAGACATAGGGGTAGGCAGAGAGTTCATGCACAAAAGGCAAACTGCATGGGAAATACTTCAAAGAATCAATAACTGGCATCTCACCTTATTAAAAAGTTTTTGTACATCAAAAGAAATCACCAACAGAGTGAAAAAAAAGCCCCACGAATTGGGAAAAAATTTTTTCCCACTGTTCCTCAAAGGACTAATATCTAGAACATATACAGAATTAAAAAAAAATCAGGCCCCCAAAATTCAAAGACCCAATCCAAAAATGGGCATCTGAGATGAATACACACGTCTCAGATGAAAAAATACAAATGGCAAACAAATATATGAAAGAATGTTCAACACTGTTGGTGTTGAAATAAATAAAACAACACTGAGATTCCATCTCACACCAGAAAAAATAGCTATCATTAAAAAATCACCCAATAAAAAATGCTGATGGGACTCTGGAGAAAAAAGAACCCTTGTCCACTGTTGGTGGGGGTGTAGACTGGTGCAACCACTGCAGAAATCATTGTGGTGATTTCTCAAAAAACTAGAGGTCCCATTCAACCCAGCTATTCTCCTTCTGGATACTTTTCCAGAAGAATTCAAAACATCGTACCACAGTGATATATGCGCACCCATGTTTATAGCAGCACAATTTGTAATAGCTAAATCTTGGGAACAACCCAAATGTCCATCAGTTGAAAACTGTATAAAAAAAGATGTGGTAGTATTATACAATGGAGTACTACTCAGTTATAAAGAAAGATAAACTTGAGGTTTTTATAGGCGAATGAATGCAATTTGAGACCATACTTATAAGTGAAATAAATCAGGTTTGCATGTATAACCCTCATATTGTCTCCCTAGTGAAAGAAACTGAAAGAGTAAATAAGATCCAAAAGGCACAGGAAATGTTGTGAAAGGGAAAGAAACTGTTCAAAAGGAAAGAACAACTGGGATGGGGGAAAGGAGAAAAGAAGGAAGGGAAAAAAATATATATATATGTATGTATACACACAAGATAGCTAAGATAGTGTGTTACTACTTCTATTCATTGAAAGGAACAGTTAGTGCTTATATTGATTGATCAGTTTTGCATACCTATATCTGGTAATCTGAGCAACTATTTTGAAGATAACAATATGCAACATAACCATTGTTAATTTCTTATCATCTTGTTTTGAAATTCTGTATTATTTTTATCGTTTTTTTAATTGTTTAAAATTTTAAAAAAATGACTGCTTGAAACATGGTAACGAAGTCACAGATTCCATGAGGTCTATTTTCTGTTATAAAAGATAAATGATTAATCAGTGTTTTCACCTTGTAGCTGGTTTTTATAAACCCCTTCCACTCTTTATCTAAAATTTTTAAAAATATTTTTTATTTTTACCCACATGTTTAGACACTAGATTGTCTCTCTAATGTAAGAAACTGAAAAAGTAAGTCTCAAAATCTGCAATAGATATTGTGAAAGGGAAAGAAATAACTCAAAAGTAAAGAAAAACTGGAATGAATGAAAGGGTAAAACAAGAAAGGGAAAAGGAAAAAAATAGATATATATAGAAGATAACAAGGATAGTTATACTACTGATTTTTCTTGGATCATTGAAATAAAGTGGTTTGTGCTTATATTGTTTGATCAACTATACATTGCCTATATCTTGTAATCTGAGCAATTACTTTGAAGATGATAATACACAATAGATTAACCATTGTCAATTTCCTATTATCTTGTTTTTGAAATTCTGTATCTTTGTTTTTATTTTTTCCTCTTTAAAATAAAATTTTAAATATATTTTTTATTTTTAAATCGGTACTTGCCTCAGCAGTACGTATACTAAAAATATTAAATAGCTCAAAATATAAATATCTTTATTCCATTGGATATTTGAAGAGATGCCAGATATTTAGTATTAGGTAATACGATGCATGGATGTTAGAATTTTCTGTACCTTTTTTTTTTTTTTTTTTGATATCGGGGATCAAACTCACAACCTTGTACCTGCCAGGCAGTCGCTTACGCCACTGAGCTAAATCCCTGGCCTTATTTTTTGCGACAGGGTCTCACTTATGCAGTTCAGGCTGGCCTTGAACTCACTTAGTAGCCCAGGCTGGTCTCAAACTCGAGTACTGGGATTAAAGGCGTGCGCCACCATGCCTGGCTATTTTCTGTATCTTTTGGAGAGAATATTCTGTTGTGAAGGATGTAGTATAAACCAGGTAGCAGAGCCCATCAAAATACTCTTTCTCTTTGCTTTCTCTCAGTGACCGCCCTTCTCCTGCCCTCCACCGCCTCCCACCCATTCATCACCCTTACCTCTTCCCTGCCCTGTGCTGGCTCTGTTTATAATCTAGGAGAAAGAAACTCCCCACCTGCTAGAAGCCCGGTAAGAGTTCGTGTTCTCAAAAATTGAAGAATGAATTCTAGGAACAACAGAGGTTAAGAGCAGAATATATTTATTGGGGAAGGAAAGCTTCTGTCTGAGAGAGATAGAAGGGGTCCTGAGTGGGTTGCCAAAGACTGTCTTTTCTAGGGAGTTTTATAGAGCAAAACCACGAGGTGAGGTGGGTCCAAGATAGGGAAAAATGGGAAATTGCAAGGTGGGCGTGAGGTGGGACAGAACTATGGTCAAAGAGTAAGATTGCAAGCATAATTGCTCAGGTAATATTGATTAAACAGTGATCAAATGGGGGAGCGAGTCATGTAGCAAGGGGGCATGAAACGGAACGGGCTTTTCCTGCGGCGGGGTGGGTCAGCATCTGTTCCTGGCTTTCCCCAGGCGATAGATGCCTATGTAGAATATCCATGCCTGTTGTTTATCCTTAGGGGAAGTATGTGGGTACATTCCTTTCATCTTTTGTCTTGAGGTCTGTCCCTCAGTGGAGGTGCCTACCTCCCCAACAGTTGCAAGGTTCCCTGGTTTCTGCACTGGCTCCTTTGAGGACCTAGCCCTATCTGACTGCCTACAATTTTTCTAACTTAGCTGTCTGTAACATTTAGACCCGTGTGGCTCTGTTTCTCAGTGTAAAATCCCTGACCTTGAAGGCAAAAAGAAGACCATTTTAACATATAGCATGAATTATTCTGCTTTCTGTGAAGTTTATATTAATATTTTTATTATTTTGGTATTTGAAAGAGAATGTAAGACCTAGGGGAAAGTAGTAACATAATACTGCCGCTCATATGGCAGCCACTGTTTAATTCCACGGCAAAATTGATGACTTAGAAGTGGTGCAGTGTGTACAGTAGTAGAAGCTTTGTGTTGGCACTTGCTTTCAAAGAGAGTGATTCTTATTATTCTGCCCTGGATATGCACGCTGCCCTCATGCAATGACAGGCACTTTTTCTTCCTCCCCATGAGCAAGGAACTGGAAGGGAAAGCCAGGCCTAGGACTGATGTGTTCTTGCTTCTAATATTTTACTTCTAAGTGAATTGAGACCATATGGTCCCAGAAACCTGAGATCTAGGTGGTTCAGGAATTTAATGTGGTGGCCTTGAACTGTTTCTAGTTTTCCTTGCAATTAGCAGGAAATAATGCGTTCACAGAACAATTTATAACTCACGCGACCTGTCTGGAGACAAAGCCCACTTCAGCTACTGTGGCCTGTCCAAGAGATGTGGCAGCCCTGGTCTCGGCAGAGGTGACCAATTAGTTAGGAAGAAGCCTGTCCCCTCTTTCCTAGGACAACGTTTATTTGTTGTGACACTAATTTCTCTGTGTCAATTTTCCCTGCCAATTACACGCCTACCCTAATCCTCATTTCACCAGCACCACAGCTCCTCCCCTCTGCTGATGAAACTTGGCTTGAGGCTAACAATTTTAAGTGAAGGAACTGTGGTTTGCTAAATGCAACTGGCTGGTGCTTATGTACTCTTGTGAATAGGAAGGCTGTCCAGATCTTTCTTTCGGGATGTGATTCCACGGGAAATCTTGAGACGGCTATCATGTTGATGCATGTGGAATATGCTTCCTAATAATACATGTTGGCAATAACCAGATAAATGTGTTGAATGATAACTGGAGCAATTTGACTGGCTAACGAACAGTATGTCTATTCTTAGTACTCTGTACATACCAAAGGCAACTGCATCATCTGTTAAAAAAAAAAAAAATCCAGAGTCCTAATTGTCATCCTTCATTTTAATTTACTAGAGCAGTTACTGATTCTGGGGCTGGCTTGGAGTATTTTCTGGGGATTAAGTCTGGTTTGAAGGCCGTTGGCAATACCGGAGGCCATAGGCTTTACTTGTGAAATGAATGCCCAGGTGCCTCCATTGTCATAGCTTAATTACAGAATTTGCATCTCAAGTTGATGACCATACGTTTTCTAGGACTTTGTGCATACTAAATATGATTTGCTTTTTAATTTCTGACCTAATAAGCAAACAACTTTTCCCAGGTAATTGTTAGGTACAAGAAACCAGACCTGTCGTTTTGACTGGAGCAAAAACTGATCCTCTGAATCGAGTGGCACTGTGCGGTGGACTTTCTAAAGGGATGGTAGCATTCAGCTGTGCGGGGCCAAATGGCAACCTCTGGCCACATGTGGCAACTGGGGAACTGAATTATTAATGTTATTTAAGTGTAATTAGCCACATGTATTTGGTAGGTACTATATTAGATGGAGTAAATTGAGACTTATTTAAGACTAAAGTCAGGTGTAGCTGATGGTTCAGAATAAATTTAATGTAACAGGTTTATGCCAGGATGAATTTATATTTTTGTTCTAAATTGATTTGAGGGGAAGCTTATGTATTTGAAGTCATGTTATTTGTCAAATGCTGGATAATGATTATATTTTCTCTAAAAGCAAATGCGTTTAGCTTATCTGAAAAGAGTGATCCAGAGAGTACCAGTTTCATTGGTAAGTTGGAAGGGATGAATGTCACTTCTGTTTAAGGGACTATACTTTCTCAGATGACACTGATCCACCTTTGGTGGCCTACAGAAGCTTATTACAGGGCTATGCAGGAGTGTTTAAGAAACACTGGCACCATCTAAATTTGTGTCTTCCTACTTCTTTCAGTGTTGCATATTCTGAGATATGGGAAAAAACACTTTGGTTTTTTTCTATTTTCACTCATATATTCAGTATGATACTTCTGATGCCAGATATGTGACACATACTAACCGAGCAGTTTTCCAGCAGTAAATGTCAGTTTGTCGCCTTGTGATTTAACTCAGTTCTGTCACTGTCTGCCTGGAGTTAGAGTTGGATCCCACAGGTTGAGAGCTCAGTGTCGGAGTTGCCTCTCTCCACACCTCCTCAGGTACACTCGAGCGACCAGCTGACTGACCAGCTGTCTCTAAACCGGGGGGTTTCCACCCTCATCTCTTGGTTGGTGGTTTTCCAGGACCCCCTCACAGAACTCAGAGAAACACTTCGTGTTGACTTGTTTGCTATATAGGATGCTACAAAAGATAAAAATGAAGAGCCAAATGAGGAGATGCCAAGGCAAGGTCTGGGGGCAGGGACTGGGGCTTCCCTGCCCTCTCCAGGTGCAGCCCCTCAGGAGCTTTTGCATGTTCAACTGTCCAGAAGGTCTCTGAACCCTGTCCTCTGGGTTTTTTTTTAAACACATGTAGGGGTGATTAAGTCATTGGCCACTGGTAATTGGCTTGACCATCAGTTCCTCTCAGCTCCCCGAAGATTGAGATTTGGGTAGGGCTGAAAGTCTCAACCCTGTAATCATGCCTTGGTCTCCTCATTTGGAAGCCATCCAGGGTCGCCTACCCAACTGTCACCTCGTTAGTTTGGATGGCAGACTCTTGCAGCGTAGAAATGCCAATGGGTTTAGAGCTCTGGTTAAGAAGTGGAGATGAAAACTGAATGTGTATTTCACAGTATCAGCACGTTGTCCTCTAATTCCCTTGTTCTCAGCCCTAGATTCTCTGTCCTCCACTTCAAGCTCCCTGTTTCCTGGTTGATTCTTGCAGGCCTTGAATGAAGTAGTGGCTTGAGAGTAG
Organism: Dasyprocta punctata; assembly: GCA_004363535.1. Classification (NCBI taxonomy): domain Eukaryota; kingdom Metazoa; phylum Chordata; class Mammalia; order Rodentia; family Dasyproctidae; genus Dasyprocta; species Dasyprocta punctata. The sequence continues at coordinate 2,186 of RJWM01014145.1, read as the reverse complement.
CTTGTTGGGTAGGGTACGCACCAGATAGCCGGGGAACCTGAGCTGCTGTGGGCGCTGGCTCCAAGGGGAGTCCCTGTAATTTGGTAGAGATCCAGAGGCAGACTGAAAGTCTGTACTGAGGATATGTTTTAATTTTCCAACTACCTGGGAAATAGCCCTGTTCCTTGGGAGAAGTTGAGCTCCGCATTCTCTCCAAGTTTTTCACCACTATCCCAACAAAGAGACTCTGGAAGGTACTATCAAAGCCATGCCTTTGTTTACTTCTGGCGTTTTGTTTGTGCCTTTATGCCAAAACGACAAGCTGTGAGTTGTCCTCTTAAGTACAAGTACTGAATCACAAAAGCATAGTTGGTGTAGAAGAATGTTTGAGTCCCAAAGTATTGAAAAAGAAGATCCTGCTCATTGGCTTAGTTCAGCTTCTGTTTTATTCACATAAGCAAGAGAAACGAAGTTAGATTTCTTATGTACTTGGTGACATGCTTTATAATAAACTCTGGAGATTTTTATAGATTCAGCCAAATATGTATTTTATAAGCACAGTTAAGTGTGTGCACCAGATAAGCAACCTCTCTTTTCAGAACAGAATGTCAAGAAATTCTTCCCTCCTGGAGTATTCATCATCTATTCCATATGCAGTGCTCCCAAGTGTGCTTTTAATGTGAGTGATCTTACGTGGCAGTATCATTTCTAAGACTGTAAGGGCAGATAGTACACATCATCAGACTCAGAGGAGCTTATTTGAATTCCAGGCTTATCCTCCTTTCAAAAATAGAGAGAGATACAGAGAGAGAGAGAGAGAGAGAGAGACAGACAGACAGACAGACAGACAGAGACAGAGACACAGACAGAGACAGAGAGACAGAGACAGGGATAGAGACACAGAGACACAGAGACACAGAGAGACAGAAAATCATCTCATCATCATTTTAGAAATCTTATATGTGCCCATTAAAATTAGTTTATCACTTTCTACCATGCTTGTCAGTAATGACAACAAAATAATCATGATGAGAGTAAAACTGATAATGATGATGTACGAGCCGCTTCTTGTGAGTTTTTCTATGGGAAACTCTTGCATCTCTGAAATTTAGGTGTGAGAAAAGTTAACTGTAAAATAATATGAACTAAATCAAGTTCATAGGTAAATAAAGACTATCTTGAAAACATTTTTATTGTTGGAAAAAATCTAAACATTAAAAGTAAATAGAATATAAACTTCAAATATCTAAAAATTGACTGAAAACTTCACTGGAAAAGTGTATGAATTTTAAGTAGATTAAGTCAGCCCAGCTTGACATTGATATGAGCAGTCTCTCCTTGCAGTTAACAGCTGTTTTAGCAGACAGCACCTCTTAGTAAGTTTTCACAAAAGCTGTCAGATTTTCTAGGAGGACTGAGGTTATACTTGGGAACTGTGCTTCTCATGGAGCAGGCATCAAATAAATTGGTCCCATGAATATTAATAGCTTCTTAAAAGCAAATACACTGCCTCTAAATCACTAGTGCTCTAAAATGGGAACATCATGCCCTATCTGGCACAGGTACAATTAAGATGCACATCATAATCATTCTCATACAGTGCTTATCTGAAAATAAAAATCTCATGTGTCATAAGCTCAACCCAAACTAAATTATATGATAAATCCAAGTCTAATAGTTCTAATAGTTTAAAAGCTTAATGCTTTTAAACCATGATTTACATGATTTAATTCCTTCCTTTCTTTGAATTGATGAGGTTTTCTTTTCAACTCTGCTTTACCAAATACCTTGAAAATGAGTCCATGCATCTTGGTTTGTCTCTGCTATTCCTCACACAGTTGTGTTTTGCTTATTTTTTAAAATAAAAAATGAAAGAAGACCTGTACCAAACATCTGTCCCATTTGTGTCCTCTATTCACTTTTATTCAGAATTATAATTTAAGCTCTGTGATATCTGACCAGAGCACAGGGAGATAAGAACAGTGGAGGCTTAACCTTATGACACTGTAGGGTTTAGCCATTAGTTTGGAAGCCGTGAAAGCATTTAGTCGGTTCATTAGCCAATGTTTTCTTTCTTTTTTGGAGAAGCTGTAAAGTGTCTCCTGAAATTGCTTTGAGGAATGTTCCATCTAAAGTAAAAGAGCAAAGCCAGCAGAAACACATTTGCATTCCTGTGTGTGCTGTTTGGTGTCACAGTGGAGTTGGCA
>RJWM01014144.1:0-51384 GCA_004363535.1 Dasyprocta punctata | reverse complement strand
TTGTTGAAGTAACTAGTGTTCATTGTACTTTTCAAGTTACATTTAAAAATTTTGTTAATCATAGATGACATAATCTTGGTATTTATATTTAAATGAATCTAATGTTTTCTATTCTAGAGAAGTCAATGTTAATGGTGGAAGATTTTGAAATTTACATAGATTTCACTGTATTCTTCTAAAAAATTACTTCAGTTTTTTAAAAATATTTTTCTTTTACTGCTAAATTTGGTTCCTTATCATGTTGCTTACAACATACATCATTAATATTACTTATAACATCACACCAAATTATTACTTAACAAATACTTTTGAAAGCAGATAATTTTTATAGTACTGTCTTGCATTCCAGAATCTGCATGTTTGAAAGCAAATAGTTTTAAAACTGTAGCACTGTTCTGTATCTCAGAATCTGCTTTTGAAATTCTTGGCTTAGAATCACATGTTGTCTTTTATGATGTTAATTATGTGGTCTCTTAAGTCTTAGATATGTGTATACTTCTTTAATCATAGTATAAGGATCTACATAAAATTTGTTAGTATACTGATTTTTACTTTCTTTTGGAAAATTGTCCTAATGAACTAATTTTCTTGAAACATGACATATTGTCATGAGCATCCTTTAAAAAGTATTCAAGTAAATATATAAATCACCTATTCTGGGATTGACAAATTTATGATAAAATAATAAAAATTGTCAAAATAATGAAGGGGTTTCTTTTCTGATGGTACTAGGGATTGAACCTAAGGCCTTCCTACTGAGCTACGTTTCCAGCCCTTTTTAAAAATTTTTGTTTTGAGTAAGGGTCTCCCTAAGTTACTAAGTTACCCACGCTAAGTTTAAACTTGTAATTCTCCTGTTTGGCTTCCCTTAGTGCTGGAATTACAGTAATGCACCAAAATTCCTAATTTATGAAAATATTTTAATACAAATTATGCCCTTCATATATAATGCCTTTCTTCAGTGTGTATCCAGAATAACTGTGTATAACTCTCATGAAAAAGTCCTTACTCTGGCACTCACTAAATGGATTTAGGTTTTCTACCTAAATAAATTGCTATGACTGGGGCATGAATTATTATGGTTTGCCTCCACTGTTAGGCCCCGGGATTAGAGTCTGTTTTCACAGAAGTTCATGGGTTAGGTAAGAGTGGACATGAGTGGAGCAATGCTTTCCTTTTAAGAAGAGGATGTGAATATTAATCTACAATAATAACAAATGCTCTGTAATGTTGGACTACAAATTCATGTATAGTGGTAAGGAAGAATTTCTTTCTTTGACATTAGGTAGAAATCACCATCCTCATTGTACTGTTTAAAGTAAATGTCCAACTGCCCCCGCATAGGACTTCTTCTGTATTTTCCTAAGTCTTAGAATTTGGTATTCATCTTGATGTTTTCTTCTTTGCCTGTGATAGCCCAGGAAGCAAAAACCTGCCCTCTGTATTGAACACCTGGTCCAATTAGGCAGCAGTCATTGACATGTGGGTGAGTCGGCAAGTGTACATTTCTTCATAAAATGCAAATAGGAACACCTGCTCCTGCCCTTGGAGGGGCTGATCATATGCTCAATGCTGAGAGTTATTAGGATGCTTATTCATTCAGGGACTTGATAGCTGCCATTTTCAGTAAAGTTACAGCGAAGCATGCCACCGATACATAATCATTCCTGTCACTCGCTAATCTCTTATACTCTGAACTGCTACACATGGCCCAAAAGTTGTTGTCAGTCACACATTACTGGATAAGATAAGGAGATCTGGCAAGTTTTTCTTTTGATGGGACTGGTTTTTGAAAGAATGCATCAGGCTACTGTGTGTATATTTGTGTGACTACACACACCCAAAGATTACTATTTGCGCAGGTTGCTGGCCAGTGAGTGAGAGTCGCTCTTATATGTACAGAGCAGTGCCTCACTTAGCAGGTGCTCTTATATTCAAACTCTTAAACGTTTTTTTTAAATGTATGGCCTAGATGCAAGAAGTTCAATGTGGCCCCGTGAACATAAAGTAAAATGAGTAATTTCAGCACTAAAATGATCTCAATATTTTAAGGAATTCTTAGGTCTATAGCTTTAAAATTTGGCTAAAGTTTGATGTATTCTGTTTACTCTTGTGTCTTAGGGTATTTATACAGATTTTTATTATGGGATGTATATGTTAACATTGAATAAGAGAAAAAAAGAATACAATACACTAAGAAAACCATCAGTTAGACATTGAAAAGGCTTTCTTCTTGGATAGAAAGGAATTGCCTCAAAAGAAACTTTGGACTTATTCCCCAGAAGTCATTAAAAATGGATTCCAGTTAGTTTTTAAAGAAAATTCAGTGGTGTTTCTCCTAGAGGAGAGAGTGTCAACCCATGTGCCACTATTCAGTATCACTGAATAATAAAAATGTTTGATTTCTAAATGGAAGGTGATGATATAGACCCTATATTGGACTACAGGGGAACTATAGAACTATCAAGGTAAATCTGTTCTAGAGAAAACTTGTTAGGGATGAATCAAATAGTTCCCATATCCTTGATGCTGTCTTGTCCACCTTGTGTAGAGGACCATTGTGTCCAGTCACCTGAAGCTCTGAACGAATACGTGAGCCCTCCTTTGTCCACCCAACTCTGCCTAGAACATGTCAGGGGCTTTTCTCAGACAGAATATTGTTGAAATAATGATGAGTTCCCAAGTATTCAAAGCCTGGTGATTTCTCCTAAAGACACATTAATCAATTCTCTTTATTTTTTAGTGCCACATAGACACAGCTGTAACATTAAAAATTTTCCTAAACTTCCTTTCATAGATCTATATACAAACTTTCAACTATTCTAGAATCTGACAAATCAAATCATTTTAATGAAGCACACCAAACAGCTCATGTTGAAACAGCTGTAAGCACAATATGCAAATCTTGTTTACTGGTAGTTTATGCTCCAGAGAAATAATCTTTATATGACTGCTTTATTATTTACAGGAGTCTTGAAATTTAGTTTTTGTCAACATTGACAGATGCCGTCCATGTTAATATTTCGATTGCTGTATATGGAAAGGCTAAACATATGCAGAGATCTTGTGTTTGTGAGCTAATAATGTGGGTTGACAAATGGGTTTAACAATATCCCATCATTTCTGAGCAGTCGACAAAATTCACCTGAGGTCTTGTGGTAACAGTGAAGAGGAAGGCCAGAGGAATATGAATGAAGACAGAAGAAAGCAAGGGCTCTGGAGAGCACTGCAAATAATGAAAGCATGACAGAGGATGATTAATTATATTTCAAAGCCAGATAATTCCCAGAGAATATGTGTGTATGATAAAAAGTTTCTAACCTTTCCAGTTGTAATTAAATGAGGGATTCACTAATCTAAGCTGAGTAAAGACTATTTTATTCCATAACTCTACTAATGCACATGTTGAGATGGTTTATTTTAAGTATGCATTTTATGAGCTGAGTTGTCAAGTTGACAAATCCAACAATACCCAGGGGATGGAGATTCACTCCCCCAGCAAGAACTCCCTCCTTTAGGAATGATCAAATTTGTTAAATAAAATTACAATGGCTTGGAAAATTCAGCTGACCTCAAATATCTCAGGACATATGCTCAAGTGGAAAGAAAACAAAACTAATTCTTTACCAGTGCTGCTTCATGTTACTAGAATTTTAAATCTAGTATATAATGGGTTTATAATATTGTTTGAAGCTTTTGTATTGTTCTGCCCTTTAAATTGCTACCTGCAGTGGTTTGGACTTTTTCTTTCTCTCTCTCTCTTGGTATTTCCTTTTAGATGAGGAAAAAGAAGATGAGGATAGATCCAGGAAGCATGCAGTAGCTTAGGTGCATACTAAATTCATTAGAGTTCCATCATTTAAGTGAATGTTTATTGATCATGTTATATAAGCCTCATGCTGTATTAGGTGCTGGGAGATTCAGTGCTTACAAGTGTCCAGCACATAGTAGGTCTCAATGGACATTCATGGAATGAGTCAGTGAAATAAAACTGTATCAATATTTAAAATCAGTGACTTTGGTTACTTCTTTCACTTTTCTCAGATGCAAAAAGGAAGACACAGCATAGTCAATTAACAAATATATCTGAAATGTTTTGATTGATGAAAGTATAGTCTTATGTATCCATTACTTCTCACCGAATAATTTTTGCTTCAGTATTAGTGACCCAGGACAAACTTAATATTTAAAATAGTTGGTACCAGATAAGCTAAACTAGATACATATTAATTGAAGAGTAAACAAATTTGATGAGGAAGTTAGAAGAGAATGGCTATAGAAATGATGAATGAGAAATTGAGTAGCAGGGAAAAGAGTTCTAGCAGCCCATTTAAAAAATTTTGTTTTCTGGATATAGTGATGGACATTATGTATTAATAGATTCCATCTTTTGTGTTACATCTTTGAGGATTCTATACATTCCTATCCTCAAATTCAGCGTGATTCATTGGTAAATGAATGAGAAAAGCTTATGATATGCTGCGATAACAACCAGCTCCTACCTCAGGTTTGCTTTTCACTTAGGCTGCATGTCAGTTCCAAGTTTACATCCAATACCGTCCTTCTTGGCAAATGGGCTCAATTCTCTTTAGAAAATTTCCAGTCACTTTAACAGAAGGAAAGAAACCTGATGTGCTGTGCTTGCTTCTTGATTATGAGTTTTATGAGCTAAAATCAGTCACATGGCCACTTCTGAGCTCACCAGAGAGAAGATGCAAATGTCTGTCACTAGAAGGGATACCCAGAAATGAAAACTAGAACACTTAATAGGTTAATGAATCAAGCTGACATAAACTGACTTTGCTAATTCCTCACTAATATGTAGGGAATGTCCCTATAGTCCAAAGTGTCCCAGGGATGAAATCTAGATAGTAGTGGTAAAATCGTGGAATTCCCTGAAGGTGGGAATGAATTTTGTTTTGTTCACCATCAGGTCCACAGTACCTAACACAGTGCCTACAAAGTTATGGATATTCAATACTTATATTGATTATAGGGTCAGTTACCTTACTCATACATCCCAGCTCAAAAGGAAAATAGAATTCCTTTTATTCAGAAAATAAGAAAAAAAAAGTACTTTTGACATTTTTAAACCATAAAACTTCACCTTCTTCCCTGTACCCTCTCTTTCTCTTTCTTTGGATTCATTGTATTTTTCTCTTTGCAGTTTGGATTTATCACCGGGTGTTGTACTTTTTCAGATGTAAGGATACTTGCTGCTGAGTACAGACTCAAGTAGGCAGGGAGCCAGAAAATCCTCTTACAACAGGGCTGGGACCCAAGGGCTTGCAATGTGCTTTGCATCAATATGATGACTACAAAGCATTCAGCATCCAGCCTGGACTCCTTGGCACCTGCCTCACTACAGCTTTAAAGTCACCTCCGGCTTAGGATACAAATGAGTTAAGTGGTCCAATTAGGTTTACAGTAAATGTTGACAACCAAATTGTCAGTATGAGAAATTTTTACACTCACACACAAACACAGAGGCACAGACACATTGATCAATTTAGTACCTCTTAGTCATAAGACCTCCAATACCAAGGCAGGTTGTGCCCCTTAAAGAATGGGGCACACTGTATGCTTCTTCCTCTCTGACTACCATGAGCACCTTTTTGATAAGGTGCAAAATGTGGTTGGCCTTCCATATCCTGGAATTCTGCATCCTCAGATTCAACCAGCACAGGTTGGATTTTTTTTTTAATTATACCTGTACTGAATATATACAGACTCTATTTCTTGTCATCATTCTGAAAACTGTACAGTATAGCAACTACTTATATACCATTGCTTCCTAGGTATTGTAAGTAATCTAAAAATGATTCAAAGTATGAGAGGTAGTTTGTAGGTTACACATGAATACTTTGTCATTTTCCAGAAGGGAATTGAGCATGCTTGAATTTGGGTATTTGGCAGAGGAGTTCTGTAACCACAGTCCCTCATATAAATATCCTTGAGTCATTGTTTGTAAGTATTGGAAGCTTCTACACTTAAATGAAGATAATATGTTGGCAGACATCTATTTATAGAATCATAAATCATGGGGGTCTAAGGGATCTTTAAAGTCACCGATTTGACAGTGGTACTGCTGAACAAAGGATGCCCACTGCAGCAGAGTGACCTCTGAGGTCACATGGCACTGCACTGATACTGCCCTGACCAGGGTCCAACTCTCCAGACTTTTCATCTAAAGTGCTACGGTTTTGATTTCTCATTATGTTTTTCTTTCTCCTTGAATGTTAATTTGCTTTTTGTTTCTAGTTTCCATTAGGAATTTCAGAAGAGGATAAATATCTTCATTAAACTGTTTGAGAAATGTGTCTTACATGAAACCGAGTTTTCTCCTTGTAATTACTTAAAAGATTTTAAGGTAATCTGTTCTAAGTAGGCTTATTTGCCTGAGAATTAATTGAATTTAAGCCTTTTCAGTGATGATCTTCAATAAAGATGCACCATGCAATGTATCTACTGATAAAATAAATGTATCCTAATATTTAAATTCATGGTTAGAAACAGAATTCATTATACTAATAAATGTCCACTTCTTAAAGGAATTACTCTAATGTGGATATCCAAGATAATATTTTCTTTGGAAATCATTCTTTATCTTCCCTTTCCCTTTCTCTTTAACATATGCCTTTCAGAAACTATTTGGGGGTATTTTGGGTCCTGTTTGAAACACTAAAATTAAAATTCAGTTTACTTTAAGGACATATAGAAGATACTTATAAAATTGTTTAGCCCCCATAAAGGGAATTAATCGTTTGGTATTGTATGTGAATTTTTTCAAATTAAAGTTGAACTAACTGAACAAATGTAGTGGGGAGTCACTACAGTAATGTAAGCAAGCTATCTCTAATCCCTAGAACAGTAATTATCAGCTAGGGCTATTTCGGTCCATCCCTCTCACACCCACCTGAGGGACACTTGACAATGTCTGAAAACACACTTGTCTGACCAAGGACCTGGGGTAAGGGAGCTGCTGCAAACTTGTGGGTTGAAGTTGAGGTTCATTCTACATCACAAAGGACAGTCACCATCCCCAACAGACAATTATCTGGCCCCAAATATCACTAGGTTGAGAAATTCTGCCCTAGAGGTTCCATCTAAACTCTGCCCTAATGGCTTGTTGCACAAATTTTATCCAATATTGTCACATGGACACATACTACTAGTGTCTACCATTTTACAATGAAGGACTTTTTTTTATTATTATTTAAGAGGAAAAAAAGACACATATAAGAAAGACAAAAAGCAAAAGAGACAAGCAAATGACTATAGTGAATGCACAACAGTAACATTACAGGTTTACAAAACAGGATGATAGAAACTTGACAATGGTTGCAATATTGCGTATAGTTATCTTCAAAATGGTTGTTTACATTAAAAGATATAGACATGTAAAATTGATCTAATCATATGAGTATTAACTGTTCTTTCTCAATATCTAATACATTGAGCACTACGTTCGTTTTAGTTATCTTACATATGCATATATACAGATTTATATCTTTTCCTTTTCCCTTCCCTCTTTCCCCCTTTTCCCTTCCCAATTACTTTCGCTCTTTGAGCTGTTTTTTACCCTTACATACTATTTATTATAGATTTTGGATCATATATACTTATTTAGTTTCTTACACTAGGGAAACAATACAGTACTTACTCATGTGGGTTTGATTTATCTTACTTATGAGTATGGTCTCAAGTTGTGTCCATTTACTTATAAAAGTCTCAATGCAATCTTTCTTAATAGCTGAGTAGTACTCCATTGTATAAAAATACCACATCTTTTTTATCCAGTCTTTGATTGATGGGCACTTGGGTTGTTTCCAAGATCTGGCTATTACAAATTGGGTTGCTATAAGCATGGGTGCACAAATATCACTGTGGTATGATGTTTTCAATTCTTCTGGGAAAATGCCCAGAAGTGGGATAGCTGGGTTGAATGGGATCTCTAATCCTAGCTTCTTGAGGAATCTCCACCTTGACTTCCACAGTGGTTGCACCAGTCTACACTCCCATCAACAGTGGAGAAGAGTTCCTTTTTCCCCACAGCCCCTCCAGCATTTGTTGTTGCTTGATTTTTTAATCTTGGCCATTCTTTTTGGAGTGAGATGGAATCTCTGTGTTGTTTTAATTTGCATTTCCCGAATGACCATTGATGTTGAACATTTTTTGATATATTTATTTGCCATTTGTATTTCTTTGTCTGAGAAGTGTATATTCATCTCAGATGCCCATTTTTGGATTGGGTCCTTGAATTTTAAGGGCCTGATTTCTTTTAATTCTTTATATGTTTTAGATAGAAGTCCTTTGTCTGATGAACAATTGGCTAAGATATTTTCCCAGTTCGTGGGTTTTCTCTTCACACTGTTGGAGATTTCCTTTGACATGCAAAAACTTTTTAGTAAGATGAGAACCCAGTTGTTGATTCTAGGAAGTGTTTCCCACGCAATTTGATTTTTGTTCATGAACTCTGCTACTTCTATGTCATCAAGATTTTTACCTACTCTGTCTTCTAGTAAGTTTAGTGTCTCTGTTTTAATATTCAAATCTTTGATTCATTTTGACTTTATTTTAGTGCATGGTGTTAGGCATGGATCTAGTTTTAGTTTACGGCTTATAGAAAGCCAGTTTTTCCAGCACCATTTGTTAAAGAGGCTATCTTTCTTCCAATGTTAAATTTGTTCTGGGCTACGTCCCTTAGGTAAAAATCACTTTTTCATATCCCATCTAAAAATTAATTCATCAACCTCAAAATAGAATAAGGAGTCCCTTTTTTTTCTTTAAAGTTCAAAAGAGATGTTTCTATATTAGAGGGATTAAATCTTTCATTCCATTTTAGTATTCCAAAGATGGAAAACATAGTTAAACCATAGTTCAGATCTAATTTATCCTACTGAGCTATTTAAAGTCTTCATTATCATAAAAATAATTGGTTATTTTCATAGTAATGCTACAATGGTTGTTAGCTTTGATAAGGGAAGCAATAAGAATGCTACTGAAACAGTCTTTCTTCTCAAATGATTTTACCTGAGTACTTCATTTGCAATTTGAGTGTGCGTGTGTGTGTGTGTGTGTGTGTGTGTGTGTGTGTTTAAGTGTGTTGCCAGAGCTAAACAAATCCTTCTGTTGTTAAAAATTAACCATACATTTTGCCATCTGGGATGGGAGCCAAGGACAATAATTAGTCCAGCCCATTTTCTATCCCTGTAAAATCCAAGTCAGTTTAAAGATGGCATAAATGACACAATGAAGATTAAAATATTTTTGCTTTCTTTTATTGTCATGGCCAATTTGAGAAAAAGGCTCCGAGATCTGACCACAGTCTGGCTTCTTTGTCTCTTTCCCTGTGAGTTGGAAGGACACACACAGGGTGTGGGTCCAGAGTCCTCCTGCCTCCAGATCCGATGGTTACCCTGCCCCTGCTCTGAGCAGTGAGTGGTGACTAATGTAGACTGCGTGTCTGCAAGAGCTGATGGGAGGTGAGAATCTACTGGAGGTGATCACGATGCCCTGCCTGATCCTAGGTCCTGCTGGAAGGTCTGACCAGAGATTCATTTTCTGCTTCAGGACTCTAACATAGGCCTCAGTAAAGCTCCCTCCTCCTGCTCTGTCCTCACCTCCCTTTTAGCTTTAAACCTTTTCTCTCAATTCTGTCATCAGCTTGCTGACTGATGAAAGCTACCATCGTGAATCTGTTAATATTCACCCAGAACTGCAGGTCACTCCACAGAGCAGCATCCTGACCAGAGGCAGTGTGTACCCTGATAACACACTGGACCTTGAAGGGAAGCCAAGGAAGTGACCTTGCTCATCTCTTCCTGCCAGTCTCCTGTCAGATAAGGTCCCCTCTTCCCAAAGGAATGAAAAAGTACAAGGAGGAGCTGAAGAAGGACTTGCCCTACAGCACTGAATAGAAGTTCCCACTTTTCCTCCCCCCTTGGGGGCGATACAGACCATAGTTACCAGCATGGGCTCCAAAGCCAGACTGTCAAGGTCTGCATGTCTTATCTGCATCTTCTAGCTGGATGATATAGGCAAGTCCATGTCTTTGCTTATGTCTCCTCTTCTATCAAAAAGAGGATAGATATGGTCTACTTCATAGGGTTATTAAAGTATATGTAATTTAACAGGAAAAAATTTAGAGCATTGCCTGGGGCATGGGAAACACTCTATATTAGCTGATATTTTTATTACTTCTCTTGGTCATGCCCATAAAATGGAAAAAGTAAAACTCCCTACTTCATATATGAATGGTCAGACCTGGTTGGCATTTGCTTTCACATAATCACTGCTCAATATCGGCACCTGCTTAGAGATATTTTTAATTAATATTTCCCTCAAAGTGGAGTAAAAGAAGGAAAGAAAAGTATGTTAATAATCATTAAAATTTTTAAGTATATAAAAAGCAAACACTAAAGATGTGATCATTCTGGTTCAACTAAGCATCATTAGGTAAGAATGGCATACAATAAGATAAGACTAAAATAAAAAATGCTAGGGCTTTTTAAGTTACAAGCTTTTTAAGTATTTAACAAATAGGAAGCCAATATTACTGACTTATCTTCTCCTGACCAAAACTCTCCTCCCCCTTGCCTTTTCCATTCCCATCAACTCCTCCTACCCTACCTTCTAAGTTTTATTATCCTTGTCAATCCACTTATCTCCATCTGGACCTTAAGGCAATGAAAACCACACCAGGACAACTGTCTGCCGTTTCAAAGGACATAGCCAACTGCATTATCTGAGGTTTTCTGAAAGGCATTAAATATGAAAATCACTTTCTTCTCTTTCTGGCTAATACTATTCATAAAGATTTATTTGCATCTTAAAATAAGTTCTCATGCATTTCAGCTATAGCCATTCTCAGATAGATCTTTTCCATAGCCCTATGTACATGTGGTTTGTTTCAAAATCTCACAGATCATTTTATAAATACAAAATTTTACATAGCTATATTTTACATCAAAGTATGCCTAATTCCTGAGAAGGCTAATTTTCTAATTTCACAAGTTGGGAGCTATACGTTAAAAATTACCTATTTAAGTGCAACTTCTCTAAGGTCACATAATAAAATTGTGATCATAGAAAGTATATGTACTTTGCTTTAACCGCCTATTTTAATATAAAATAATTTTCAAATGTGTTACTTAAATTATTTAAAATTCAATCCTTAAATAAAATTAATGCTTCATTAAGATTTTGTGGGCTTATACATTCTTTATTATTCCTCTTGAAAAATTATCAGATACTCTGAAAGACACATACTTCACTCAAGAAATTCAGAGTCATTATGTCAATTATTTTTCATAATTGTAAAGTGTCAGTGCAGTTGTCTCCATTTTACTAGAAACCCCACTATTGGAAAGACCACATGTCTTGCTCAACTAAATTAACATAAAGACAAAATTTAGGCAAGCAATAAGTGTCAGTCTCTATCAGGTTCCTCCCCAAATGACGTACAAACTAACTGCCCCCAGGAAAATTAGCGCTGGCTGTGGTCCATGCTCGTAATTACTGGGAAAAGGTACCAGAGCTTATTTTTAAAAATGTTTTGAAAACTAAATGTTGCATAAAATTCTGATGTGATTTTGCCAAGAATCATCTCTCATCTTCAACCCAGCTTTGATATACCTGGGGTCATGTGCCTTAGGTCCAGGTGAACTGGCTGTGTTCCAGGGAAAATGCTACCTCTTCCAGATGAAATGAAGTAAGATTAAGCAACCACCTGTACATTACATTAACTGCCATCTGCAGACCTAGCCAGCTGTGTAAAATTCACTGCAGTGAACAGGTTGAAGCAGTCAGAGCTGGGGGACTGGCTGAGGAATTAGGAAATAGGAGCCAACACAAATGCAAAGAGAAAGTAAGGGAGTTAGAAAACAAACCAAACAGAATAAAATGCTGAGTTTTAAGACAAAAAAAAAAAGCACATCAGTGTTAACGACAGGTCAGTGATCAACAATTTTTTTGGCCACAATGAATTGAATGTCCTTATATGTGGACATCCAAATTACCTTTCAAGGCTGAAATGTGCATGCCTGTCTTAAACTGAAAGGGAAGGGGGAAGAATAGTCAACAGGATGACAGCGAAAGGAACCTAACAATATAAATTCTTTATTCTTTAACCTGTCAGATTAGTTGTAATTCATTTCTTGGAGAATAATTCTCAGAAGCAACATGACACAAAGCATTGTTTACCAGATACCAGCACTTGGATTTACTATGAAACTAATGAAACTTGGACCCTCCACGTGCCCTAGTCCCTCTGTTTTAACTGAGAAAGGGAAGCCAGATTGCAATCAGAATTTTTTTCCATCTGAGCATTTCTGATAAAATACCTACAGAGATAGAAAAAAGAGCATCTGTGTATCCAAAACTCCAGGAATTTTTGCATTTATTATCAGTAAACATCAACTTTTCCACTTTATTTTGTATTTTTTCTCGAAGAATCTCTTATTGTCAAATTGTGTAAACTTTGGAATTCTCAGACCCCAGGTCTCTCCATGACAAGGCTGTCTCAAAAGTTTCACTATACCAAAATTGAGTAAGAGAAATAAGAACAACATAGAAACTTTCTCAAAAAACTAGATTATGAATATTGGCCACACATAGTTTCACAGGTTTGGTTTTGTTTGCTGTTTTTGAGATTATTTCCTCAATATGTCTTGGTGATAAATACACTTTCTTTCAGAAATCCTGGCCATAGACGGTAGTAGTAATCTGAAACACACTTTAGTAAAAATATATTTGGAAATTACATAACAATCAAAGAATTCCAAAGAACACCAGCAACACAATGGCAGTCAATAATTATTGGATTTCCTGACTGTGTTCAGAGGGTGCAGCACACCTGGGAAGGACTGGGATACCACAGGAGGCATGGGAAGGACCTGTCATAGGATTTGGCTTGTCAGGCAATTTGGGGTGATTTCAGTTTTGCCCTGGACTGGATACTTTCAGAAAGTAGGAGCAATTATGTGATTGATATTTTTAAATTTTAATGAGAAGATGGAGAAAACAAAGTGATGATAACACAGTAATTAGTTAAGAAATAACAGTCCCTCATTAGACAAGATACAGGGATGCTTGGGTACTTTTATGTTTTGGACCAAATTCTTGGTATTGTCTGTCTTCAGGCATGATTAACGGAGTGTTCTATCTTTGTCACTTTCATCACACAGAGTAGCTCTGTGTAATGTGGGTTTGTATTCTATATTTATGTTCATAAGATGAACATCATGGTCTAGCTCAGTGATGGCAAACATTTTAAAGCTTTCAATTATAACAAACAGCTAGCTGCAGCATGTGTGCCATAGGTTTGCCACCAGTGGTCTAGTTGTTAGAATCAGCACTGCTTCAGCTAACACCAGCTAGGCAACTGGTGTGTGTATTCACATTTGCACTCTGTCTACAACCTAACTATTCATAAAATCCAAAAACTTGGAAATCATTCCAATAGAGCATAGAAGAGTCTGGTCTGGAGTTTTTGTCCCTAACTATATGTGTGACCCTAGGAAAATAATTTAATGGCCCTAGATATCTGTCTATGTCATGAATTATAAGGGGGAAATAGCATGAAACACATATCATGCCCTGTGTAGCACTGTGGTTACACACAGGTTCAGAGTCAGGCACTGTGGTGCCCATTTATAATCCCAGCACTCTGGGAGGGTAAAAGAAGGATCTCAAGTTTAAACGAAGCCTGAATAACTTGGAAAGACCCTGTCTCAAAATTTAAAAAAGACTGTGGATGTAGCTCAATTCAAGGTCCCTGAGTTCCATCCTCACAAGAAAAATAAAACAGGAGTTGATTGGTCAAAGTTTGATTCTTAGTCCCTCCACTCTCATACTGACTGTATGACTTCAGGTTTCATCAGTTTATTTCTCTATAAATTGAGGGTGATGATAGTATCTGCCTCTTCGGGTTGCTATAATGATTTGTAATGATTTTAGGATAGTGTTTGGTATCAAAGAAATATTAGTTCACATGTGCACCTGTTGTTACGACAGTTGTTCTACTGAGCCCTGTCATTACTGTGTGAGCATTATATTCCAAGTAAATGAAACCCTTTTTACACAGTTTTCATGGTTCATAAAGTCAAGCAGAAATCTAGGGGTAACCTAGGCAATCCCCTCCATTTCTGCAGGAGCTGCAATGACAGTGGGCTTTCAGAAGAACAAGACGAAATTTCAAGATCTTTAGTTGTGTTAGTTGTAATAACTGCATGTGTTTCAACCATCATCCATTGCTCAGTTCTTATTATTCTCTAAGGATCTCAGAGGCTCTTCTAAGCCTGTTTTGTTTTTGTTTTTTCACTGAAGAACCTGTAATTCGAGAGTGGCTAAAG
Source organism: Dasyprocta punctata (assembly GCA_004363535.1). NCBI lineage: Eukaryota > Metazoa > Chordata > Mammalia > Rodentia > Dasyproctidae > Dasyprocta > Dasyprocta punctata. The sequence continues at coordinate 37,030 of RJWM01014144.1, read as the reverse complement.
AAGCTGCTCAATGGTATGCACCTTGCTTGTGATAACTCAGTGACTTGAACCCACATCCCAAACCCCCACCCACTCCTCTTTGATTGGGAGTAGTTATATGTGAGGTTTATAATATGTCAGAGACGGGAATGCTATTCACTGTTAGTCATTTAAGGAGACTTTCAAAATGGACTCAGAATAAGTAAAAATGTCTGAGAATCTAAGCAACTGGTAATTGAAAGAGAAAATAAATAAAAGATTTAGTGGAATTCACGGTTTTCCTAAATTTCAAGTTTTTTTCCTGAAGTTATTTATTTTCTTGTTTTCATATGACAAATAAGGAATTGAAATTTCCTGAGTGGTGATACAGTATGCTGGTTATGTTTTTGACTGATCTATTGCTGAATAAAACCAACCTTTGAAGTTTTGCTTTTATTGCACTTTTGAAACCCCAAAGTGTGTGCAGTTGTTTCAAGTGAGCTTCATTTACTGCAGCCTTTGATTTATGCCATTGATAATTATCTTTGTAAATTAAGCCTAGGAGGGGAGGAACCATAAAAGAATGCATGGAAGAACCATGGGGAAATGGATGAGCTTATTAGACCTATCACTGTCATGTTAGTATTTACCATTTAAATGATCTGTATATTCCCATCAATCTTAGGACTGTTTGCCTGAGAGTGTAGCTTCAGTATATCCTTTCTGTTCCCCTGCATGGTCCTGTGTTGCCCTTTAGCTATTGAAATCAGAATTTGATGTTTGAAATGATAAAAAAAAATCATTAAGTAAAGAGTGATCATGGTAGAAGAAAATAAAGGTAGGATTTAAAATGTTCACATTATTTGATAGAAATAATAGCAGAGATTTCTATGAACATTATCTATTAATCTTCCCAATACTGGGGAGAAGATATTGTTATTTTCTTTGAAAACATGAAGAAACAGAGGTTATGTGATTGTCTTAGTTACTTCTTTGTTGTTGGGACAAAACACTCTATACTTACAAGCTGAAGGATAGGTTTATTTTGGCTTAGTTTGTAGAGGTTTCAGTCTGTAGTCAGCTGGCTCCCAAGCAGGGCGGCATGGCAGAGGGCCATGGGAGAGAAGAAACAGCTTGTGGCATGGCAGTAAGAAACAGGAAGTGGAAGTTATTGAGGGAGGAAGGACACTAATATACACTCTTTCAGGCCACGTACATAGACTTCACCTCCCAACATTATACCCAGCTAGAAATCCATCAGCGGACTAATCCAGTGATGAGTATCATCCATAGAGAAGTCACACACATCCATAGATAAGTCACCTCTCTAAAACCCCACCTGTGAGTGCACGAGGTTTTGCGGGGACATCCAGATATAAGCCACAAAAGGTATGAACCCAAAATTCTTTTAAAAGCATTAGAATATCTAACTTTGAATATAAGGTGTCCAAATTTTAAAACTAGATTGCATTGCCAAAGTGCTGCCTCTCTTGGATATTTTTAGATGTTAGCAGACAGATTATTTTAAGAATTTTAAGCAGATAGTTTAGAGTCTTAACAAAAAGTAAATTTTACAAATGCTTAAAATCAAAATGGGTATACAACTGAGGAGAGACAATCTGAGCTAGAAAGTATGGCTTTAATGTTAGACCAATTCATGTAAGGACCTCAACATTTATCAGAAACATAAAATTATGGTCAAAACACTAAACCTCTCTAAGCTTAAATTCTCCTACCAATTAAATGGTCAGGGCAGTATTCATTTCATAGGATTCTTGAGACAATTATGTGAATTAATTCATATAAATCCTTGATATAGTGCTGGACACTTGATAAGTACTCAGTTTTAGTTGTATTACTACTACCATTTGTATAGTTCATTATTATTTCTTCATAATTAAACAAAATTCAAGAAATTCTTTAACCTTCCAAAATAAGGCTTTTTAATTGAAGAAAAATTTTCAAATGGCTGACTTAGAGCAAACCACAAAGCCACTATATTTCACTATCAGTCTCTATCAGGAGAAATAAATGAACCTAAGTGTTCTACAAACCAGACACATTCAAAATCCTTGAGTTTTTACTACAGCATCATATAAAATAAGGAAAATCTTAAATAGAGGTGGCTTAGTACTGAGATTAATGGATTACAGGGCTGTTAACCTAAATGGTATCTTCAAGGACATGTTCACTGTTCATCTTGATAGATATTGACTTAGAAAATGTTGGTGTAAAAAGATGTTACTTTTTGATGGGTCCAAGGATATCATCTTTCCCATCTTGCTCAATTGGAAAGCTAGTCGCACTTTTTATATTTTCCACGTTTTTACTTTTCATGAATCAGTTGGTTTGTGATCAACCGGGATTTTGTGCTGTTCTCATGGACACGTTCCCCAGTGCCTGGCTTGGGCTGTGTGGAGTGTTGAAATTACCAATTTTATAAAATTGCTTTTGATGTTGGGTAAGATGCTATTTTTATTGAACACAGCAATTGCCATCCCAGTTTCTGGAGGATAGTCTCTTCCTCTCGAGGATCCTATTTAGTTTCACATTTGTGTTTGGAGAAACTAGTTATTACACAATTTTGAAGCCCCTTGAACTAAAATTGCTGGGGAAAGTGTCTGCTGGGCCAGGAAGCTAGTCTAAGCATTTTGGGTGTTTTCTGAGCAGTAGTAACAAATGTTTCCAACTTGGTGTATTGTTACAAATTGTTTAAAGCATTTTCCTGGAACCTGTACAAGCCAGTAGGCTAACACGAGGCATAGATATATTGCCTATTCACTTTTAGTGTGTACTTTGTTTTAGAATTTACTTTGCCTGAACATCTATTCATATATAACCTGAGCTCTGTATTTTCTTTATTTTAGAGAATAAACACACTCTGTGTAATGAATGAATACATAGCCCTGTATCTCTAAAAAGTAGAAAGAGTTAAACATGAATCTGAAGTTAGAACTTAATGATAGGACACAGTGGCTTGTGTCTTAGTTACTTTCTTGTCACTGGGACAAAATATTCAACACCCACAAGTCAAAGGAGGAAAGATTTATTTTGGCACACAGTTTGTAGAGGTTTCAGTCCAAGGTTAGCTGGCTCCCAGGCAGGGCAACATGGAAGGGGAGAAACAGCTCATAGCAAGGCAGGCGTAAAGTAGAGATGCACCCTTCCAGGTCACATCCCCAGTGATCCACCTGCTCCAACCAGGAGTGACCTTCCAACATCACATTTAGCTATAAACTTTTCAGTGGATGAATTCACTAGTGACTATCACACTCACATAATACAATTTTCTCCTCAAAACCCCACCTGTTAGCACATAAATCTTTTAGGGACATCTGGATATAAAAACTTGAAAACAAAGAAGAAAGTAGATTAGTGATAAAACAAGAAGACTGATGATTTGTAATGAAATAAAAATCAAGAAAAAATGCCAAATGGGAAGTCGACTCTAAGCTATGTGCAAAATGGAAAACTATAAGCTCATATTACTAAACACTCTGATTCTATCTGCATCCATAGTCATTGCATCAGAATCTCCTTAGAGAAGTAGAGCATAGTCTTGCTTGTAGTCACTTTTATTGACAAATCTATCACTTTTGGTGCCTCAGATTCCAAATTTTGTCCCTTTCACATAATCTATGCCAGTATAACCATTCTAAGACATACTGTCACTTGTGTGGTGACGGTTCATGACAGCTTGGAGACTGGCTTTAAAGCACCGAGGACACAGTTCTTCAATACCAGAGCCTTTTTGCTTTAATCAGAGAAAGCTCTGTGTCTTTGCTGTGTCATTCTGTTTTAATGTTGTTTCATGTGTTGACCTCTGACTTTCTATAAACTCCAGGCACATGTTCTGAATCCCAAGAGCTGGTTAATCTTATAACTTTGGGAGACTTTTATATTGGTACAGTTAGAAACAGGTGAACAGTCTGTGTCCGAGTTTGGATAATCTCTGAACTATCATATTTATGAGGAGATTCTGAACCCAGAGATGGAGAATCTGTTAGGTTTTTCATGCCTCATTAAGTCAGAGTTACATAAAAAGTTAATTGACCTGTTTCTGTGTTAAAATTTGCATTAGTTTTGACTTTTTAAGTTATAAGTGACAGAATACTAATTCAAGCTGATTACATAAGTAAATACATACATACATGTATACATAAGTTCAAGTCTCTGAAGTGGTAGCCATGTGATTATAATTGCAGGCATAACTGGATCCAGGGTTTCCAAGAATGGCAGTGTATTCTCTGGCCCATCTCACTACCACTATATTGTGAGTTGGTATAATTCTTTTTTTACAGAAAATAGCTTTGCCCATGCATTTTGTGCAATTAGTCTGAAGAAGCTACATCCTAATATAGTTCTGGATGCTAAAATAACCTTTATTTACCAGATTTTTATATTTCCCATGTGTTTTTCCTCACAGTTGAAAAATGACTTTCATCTTCTAAAAAATTGACAGCAGGTTTTCTGATAAAACTTGAAAGAATACTCATTACAGCACCAGTCACAATGTCCAAAAATTGAAAACAATACAAATGTTAATCACTTGATTAATATTTAGTCACGAAACAATTTAAATTGATACATTTCTAAGATGAATACCTAAACATCACAGTGCTCACAAAGCTAACCACAAAGGCTACATGTTATATGATTCCAATTGTGTGGAATATCTAGGATAGAGATTCGAAGAGAATATCTAAGGTAGAGATAGAACATCCACAAAGACAGAAAATAGACTACTGGTTGCTGAGGGCAATGGAGATGGAAGGATGAGGAGTAATTGTTTAAAAGGTGTGGGGTTTCCTTTTGAGTTAAAGAAAATATTCTTAAATTAGACAGTTGTATTGGTTGCACAGTGCTGTGAAGATAGTAATGTCACTAAATTTCACTTAAAATGGTAGTTGCTATGTTCTGTGAACTTTACCACATAAAATAATAAGGCACATCATAAGTATCAAATACTTGCTTAATAAATGAGTATTAATGAGATAATAGGACATTTGCTTACAGCTGAAATGTAAGTTCAGCACTAGAACACACTACCACTTTTTACAGAGATGTGTTTGTTGTGATAACTTGGAATAAAAAAATCACTCACCTTCAAAGAGATCATTAAATTTGTATGATTCATACAAAACTACAAGACTGAATAACTAAAGCAAGCTAACAAGAAGAACAAAGGTGGAGATATCACATGTCCTGATTTTAAGTTATATTACAAAGCTATCAGCCCAAAACAGATTCATAAGTCTAAGGCGCCAATACAATACTCATAAATAAACCTGAGCATTTATAGTCAACTAATCTTCAAGAAAGAAAAGTACTCAGAGTATGCAGTAGAAAAGATACAGTCTCTCCAATAAATTGTGTTGAGAAAACTGAACATTCACTTGCAAAAAATAATATTAAAATTGTATCTGTATCATAGACCACATACAAAAATCAACTCACAATGGACTAAAAATCTAAATGTAAGACCAGAACACAATAAAGATCTAGATGAAAAAATGGAGGAAAGCTCCAAACCAGTGGTTTGGGCAAGAATTGTTTTATTTGATACTTAAAGCATAGGCAATAAAGCAAAATAAATAGGTGAAACTACATAAAATTTGAAACCATCTGCACAACAAAAGAAAAAAATTAAAAAATGAAAAAGCACCCTACACAGGGGGAGAAATAGTCCCAAACCTACAGAATGGAAGAAAATGCTTGATTAGTAGTCAAAACATGAAGAATTTGTACAACTTCTTAGCAATAAAAAGTAATTTTAAAATGGCAAAAGGAAGACATACAAATGGCCAACAGTTAAATAAAAAGACCTTCAACATCACCAAACATTAAGGTTATACAATGAGATGTCACAATGAGATTTCACTTCATATCTGTTAGAGTGACTACTAATAAATAATTACAAGGTAAGTGTTGGTAAGAATGTGGAGAAAAGAGAATCTCTTTCCTATTGTTATTAGTGCATCCATTATGGAGAATAGTGTGGAGGTTCCTCAAGAAATTAAAAATAAAATTACCTTATGATTCAACAATCCCACTTTTAGATATATCTACAAAACACCAAATCAGCATCTTAGACATCTGCACTGTCAATTCTGTGCAGCATTATTCACAATAGACAAGATATAGAATCAACCAAAGTGTCCAGTGATAAATAAATGAATAAAGAAACTGTGATTATAAACACAATGGAACAGTGTTTGACTTACAAAAGAAGGAAATTCTGCCATCTTGAATGAACTTGGAGAACATATGAAATGTCTTCTACGATATTTAACTAATAAAGTAAGTCAGCCACAAAAAGACGAATCTTTGGTGACCTCAATTATACGAACAGTGTAAGAGTCAAATTCAAAGAAACATAATAATAGGGGGTTACCAAGCATCAGGAGGTTGGGAAACAAGGGAGATGTTGGTCTAAGCATATAAACGTTTAGCTAAAATATGAGTAAATTCTAGAGGTGTGGTGCAGTATGCAGTTTCTAATTAGCAATAATTTTTTGCATACATAAAACTTTCTAAAACAGTAATTCTTATTTTCATCTCGCACACCAACACATGCGCAAACATACGCAATGGTAAACAAAGTGATGAATACGTTAAGGAGTTGATTATGGTAATTGTTTCATACTATATACATGTACTAAAAGAAGAAATTTGTATGAAAAGGGCTGCTTGTATGTGATTCCCTCCATTAATTCACCAAGATAAGAAAAGAGAAACTTTGTATGAGTGTGTGGAAGTTGATGCAGCATTGACATAATGTATTTCAAATATTTCTTTTTTACATTTGTCTGATTTGTGAGACAAGCTTCAGAATATGTTGAAGATCCTCAAATAGAGTTTTTAGGGAAAGTTAAATTTTTAAAAATATATCTGTATTGAACAGAGTTGCTTAAGCACTGAAAAAATCAGAACACACTCAGTGTTTCCTCAGCATTTTTGTGTACATGGGTCACCAAGTGACTTTGTTAAAAGCAAGCCCCTGACAGTCATTCTAGGATGGGCCTGATAATTTGTATTTTAAACAAGTTTCCAAGGGATACCCACACTGCTACCTCATGTGCCATGCTTTGATTTTTACTGTGATAGGAAAGTGAAGCTGTGATCACAAGGTTTTGACACATGTGCTCTGTGTCTTACTTATTCTGTATGTCCAACACATATATGTCTGCTGTGGTCAGTGAGATACTCACCAACACATAACACTGAGGGCCTGTATTAAAGAGGACCTGCCATCTTGGTGGTGTAACTTCTGAGGGATGAGGTAAAAAGACTATTGGAAAGTTGAGCCCCAGTAATTCAATATTTTAACCTAAAGGTGTCACGTGTCAAAAACCACATTTCATTAGCTGGAACAAGCTCTTTGATCATAGTTAACATCAAGGGGTAAGAAAAATACGACTCTGTATATATTCTGCATCACTAACCCAAATTCCAAAATGCTCCAAAACCTTAAACTTTTTGAGTTCCTACATGAGGTCATGAGTGGAAAATTTCATACGATGAAACTGTTCCAAGCACAAAATTATTTTTCTAAAAATATTGTATAAAATTACCTTCAGGCTATATACCTAGGGTGTATATGAAACACAAATTGTATTTGTTTTTACACTGGGTCCCATCTCTTTCAAGATATTTCACTACATACATGCAACTATTACAAAATCCAAAAATATTCCAAATCTAAAGCACTTCTGGTCCTTAGCATTTCAAGTAAGAGACACTCAACTTGTATTAGCAAACTTTAATAACTTGTCAAATGGAGGGACAGTACATGAACCATTACCATGTGACTCTGATGGTCTTTCACAATTTTCACAAACAATATGATTACATAAAGGTTTTATACACATACTTCTGACTTGTATGGGAGTTTTGTAAGCTTATTCTTTCTCCTCTTAGGATAAGCTAATAATTCTTACAGACTGATGGAGTTTTGGAGTTGAAAAATTGTAGAAGTTATTACCATCTCTTTTATTTAATAAACAAGGAGTTATAGATTGGGAGTTTTGTAAGCTTATTCTTTCTCCTCTTAGGATAAGCTAATAATTCTTACAGACTGATGGAGTTTTGGAGTTGAAAAATTGTAGAAGTTATTACCATCTCTTTTATTTAATAAACAAGGAGTTATAGATTTAAAATGAGGTAACTACTTCGTTTTCCGGGGATGGAAATATCAAGTCAAGAATTTAGTTATTTGTGCCCATACATTCTGAATTTTTCTATCAGCCATTGTATATTTTGAACCCTGAAAAATGGTAACGAGTGGGTTAATCATACAGAAATTCAATTTTCCACAAGCATAACTATGTGTATGATTTTATAAAGAATATTTTTACCTATTTTAGCTGATTTACATTTGACCTATGGGCCAAATAACTGAGATTTCTGGGTTATTCCAATGGCCATGGGAACAAAAGGAGCCAGTTTTTTTAACTGAAGGATGCTCAATTGAAAGATGTCTTACAAAATGTAAGATACATGTTTATTCACACATACTCCCATATAACAGCATCAGAAAGCACCTATGGTAATATTCCAAGTTTGACAGGTCATTGATAAAAGACGGATAGTATCAACAGCTAGAATAAACACCAATTTGTCTTTGAATTATTTGTTCAAACAAAAATGTCCTTAGCAAGAAAGAAAATCCCATGATATTTCTAGTGACATAGAAGATTTATTTCTGAAAAACATTCCTTGGTTGCTTTGCCAGGCTTTGATTCATAAACTTCTGTAATTTGTAAATCAGAATTCACTACTTGGAGCATTTGTTCTGCACTTATGTTGCTCCTTAGTACTGAGTTGAAAATGTTGGATCATTGATGAATGGAAGCCTTGGAACTGGGCCAAACTGGACTTGAAACCTAGCATTATCCTTTACCAGCTGTGTGACCTTGGGTAAAACATTTAATTCCTCTGATCATAAGCTCTCTAGTCTTACAATAAAGAGCATAATATCAGCTTTGTAGGACTGTTTTGAGGGTCAGAGGTTGTGATGGTTGAGGTAGATTTTCAACTTGATTGGCTTTGGGATCTGCTTAAGGGTTTTCCTTCACACTTCTGGGTATGTCTGGGTGGATCATGAAAATGTGACCTTGGAATCTCTCTGGTCCTTCTCCCCTTTCTTTCTGGTGCTCTTCCCGTGCTCTGATTTCCAACTGCCATGAACTAAGCAACTTCTAATCACCATGCCCTTTTACCATGAAGCTTCTGCTTTGGAGCAGCCTACTCTAAACTGAATCCCCTTAAAAGGCAGGCCAGATTAAACCTCTCCTTTCAATTGTACATGTCAGGTACTGGATCCAGCATTAGTAAAACTGTTTAATACAGAGACAAGACAATGTAGGCAAAGTACCTATCAGAGGTCATTGCATACTGACCTCTGAGTAAATTCTAACTATGATTATTATGATGCTGTGCTCACTGGGCTTCAGTGTCCTGAACATCTTTACTCAGACTTGACATTCTCAAAGGCTTCTTTGGTCTCTTATTTTCATGCCCTCAAAATTCTCTCAACTTTATTTCTCAGCCACTATTCAACTCAGTGTACTTTTATCATACTCAATTGCTCTCTCTTTTTATCTGTTAAGAAAATCCAGAAACCTAAATACCTGATGTGAATACTCCTTTTTTTTTCTTCAACCACCAAATAAAGTGAGAAAATACATGGCTGGCCATACAACAAAATTTGTGCCTGCCTATTAAACTGAGTTCAATAGTCCTGAAAGTAAGATCTTCATACTGCCTGAGAATCACTTGGCAGCTATGAGGGTAAAAGGAAAGCTCAACTCTACACTCCTCACTACTGAATCAGAATACTTAGGAACTAGATAGAATGTGCATTTGAAGCAGTCTTTCCAAGTGATTCAATGTCCTCTTGTGTTTGACAGTTTAGATTAGTTGAAGTATGACCCCCATCACCAGCTTTATTGAGCTATAATTACTATATCCAATTCTGCACTGGTATTCCACAACTGCCCATAATTTTTGTTGAGATTGGACACACATATATTCATAATCCTGTTACTATCACCACAGTTCAGGTAATAAACAAATCTAACACTTCCAAAAGTGTTTTGTATTGTCATTGCTTTTGTTTCATTTGCTGTGTGCACCTGTCTTTTAGTATTAAGAACAGCCCCTGATAAGGTTCAAGTACTATATTTTTTAAAGTAATCATGAAATTGTATCTGAAAGACACAGGGATGAGTACATTGTCACTTCTAAGGGAATCCTTACTTTGTGTGTGAGATACACATCCACCTAAATTTCACATTCTTTTCTATCTGCTCTTTTTCTCTTTTCTGTCTAAAAAAGAGCAGTATGGCATATCTGAGATACTGAGTCCCCAGTCAATTTCATTAGTTCACTGAAGATCACATAGTTGAGTTTTCTAATCACTTAGAGGGTTTCTGTCAAATTAGATTAGTCTGTGTTCAAGTACAGAGCTTAAGGTTCTTTGGCTTAGAGTTCATTTAATGATGTGGCTATTTGCTTTTGCTGTACGAGCTTATGTTGGAAACTTCTCCCTAGTGAGTTCTTTGCTACCTGTTATGGATCTTTAGTGCTTGTTGTTAACAACACTCGAATGAGGCCATGCCTTAATTTTTACCTAAGTAATGGAACTCATCCATCAAATTTCACACAGCATTTTTGATATGGTCAGTGCTGATCAGCGTTCAAAAAATAAATCCCTGTTCCCAATCCGTGCTGCATTCCAAAGCAATTGCCTTTGGCAATGTTCTACAGTCAATACTGAATATGTTGTCTTGCAGGTGGTTTTGTTTTATTAGTGATTTCTGACTCTGAATCAAAAGTGTGCTTTGTTGTTTCTCTGCTAGATTTCAGTTAGTGTAAGTGCTCTTGTTAACTGTAAATGTTTAATAAATTATTTCTAATAAAAGACATACATATAGCTATCATTTCTTATTAGGTATCACATTTTATGCTGAGGCCTTTAATCAACCATTTTGTGTTCATAAGTTTTTCAGTTCATCCTTACCAGAAACTTGTGAAGTAAGTATTATTGTCTATTTTTCATAGTTGACAAAACTCAGACTAGAGAGATTTTAAATAATTGACTCAGAACTCAAAACTTTGCTTTCTGACTCCAAAACCTCTACAAGGCTAATTTACATATTATCTATCATGAAGAAAGTTTCAAATTTCCACTTGTTGAGGTCTGAAACTGTATTTGTCAGCTATTACTACCTTACTGTTTTATAACAAATTACCCCCAAACTCATTGATTTAAACAATAATTTATTATTCATTCATGTGTTGGTGATTATCCTGGAGTTCTGTTGATCTCATTTAGGCTTGTCTGGAATATGGGTTGGATTCAAGTCCAGGCCATTGCTATGGTTTTAAAGTGGCTTGTTCCCACCAAAACCTCAGCTTAATTCTGCAAGGTGGTGGTTTTGAGAATTGGGGCCTAGTAAAAGGATTTGAGTCATGGAGTAGAGCCCTTAAGAATAGATTAATGCCATTTTGTGATAGTGCGTAAGTTCTAACTTTCATAGGAATGGGTTAATTATTACTAGAACAGGCTATCATAAAAGCATCAATTTCTCATGCCCTTCTTTCTTCTGCACAGGTCTACTTGCCCTCCCTCTTTTCTTTCATGCATGGAGGGGCATGTTTCATCATCAGATTTTGGGCTTCCAGGCTTGAGAAATAAATCAGCCTTTAAGCTAAATAAACCTGTCTTTCTTATAAATTACTCAGTGTCAGGTATTTTAGTATGGCAACAGAAAATGGGCTAAGATACACATGCTTCTCGTTCTGGGGCTTAGGCTGAATGGAAGCAACTTATAGGACAGTCTTCTGTAATAGTAGCACAATCATAATTCAAAGCAAATACACGAAACCTCCTGAGGATTTGGACTACAAGAGGCATGCTGTGGATTACACCTATATCCCACTAAATAAAGCTAGTCTCATGAACACCGCAAACATCAGTGTGATGAAAAAGATGGAAAATGGGTATGAATACTGGGAGAGGCTGACTGTGTAAAGACTTGAAGAAAAGATAAATCTGCTAGAGTTGGCCTTTGTTTTTGTTCTCACTGCTTAAAAATGTTCTGAACACAGTATTTAAAAACTGCAATTGTCTACAAAATGTAGCAAATTTTATTATATGACTCATTAAGGTTATTCTATCATTTTAACATTTTTCAACATAAAGAAAGAGACTTGCATTATTAAAGATAAGGGCTTAGTATATGCCATGATTACAATTTTAAAATAATTCTACATCTCTTGTCTTTAGAAAAAAAGCAAATTAAAATAGCACTGAAATCCCATACTTCAGAAAGAATGGAAATCAAGATAAAATCAAATAATAATAAATGTTAGTGAGCCTGCAGGGAAAAATGAACCCTTTTACATTGTTGGCAGGAATGTGAACTAGTACAACCATTAAAAACAATCAGTATAGAGATTCCTCAAAAACTAAAGTTAGAAGCTCCATTCAACCCAGCTATTCCCCTTCTAAGGTATCTTCCCAAAAGAGTTAAAGATATATTACAGTGATACAGGCATACCCATGTTTATAGCAACATGACTCATAACAGATAAATCTTGCAAGTGGCCTACATGTCCATCAACAGATGAATGAAACAACAAGATGTAATATTTATACACAATGGAGTACTGCTTTGCCATAAAGGATAAGTTTGAGTTACTCATAAGAACATGGACACATCTAAGGTTTATTTTGTTAAGTGAAATAAATCAGACATGCAAGCTTAAATATCACATGGTTTCTCTTATATGAAAAACCTAAAGTTTAAATAAATTAAAGATCAAGTTAAAAATGAGCTAATAGGAAATGAGGAGATGTATCTTTTCCAAAAGGCAAGGGGTCCAAGAGGTGAAGGGAGCTGTGAGGGAGAAGAGGGGAAGCGTCTTGGTTACTAATCTCTCCTTGCTGAGACAAAATACTTGATGCCCAAAATTAGGGAAGAAAAGGTTTATTTAGTCTACAGTACTTGTAGGTTTTAGTCCATAATCAGCTGGCTCCAAGGCAAGTGGCACAGCACTGGGGCAACACTTCAAGGCAGCAGCCAGAGCAAAAGAGGGAAACAAGCATCTTCTCCTCCCTTATATTGTACACAGGCCACTTGTGCCCTCCTCCAGAGTGGGTGTAACACTCACAAAATCTCTGAGCCCTCCACTTGCACAGGATGAGGATCTTTACAAAGTAAGGATCCTGGCTCCCTGCTGAGTTTTTTAGTTAAACTTCTCAAGTTGATACAACATATCAATCATAACAATCCAAGTTGTCAACTTGGCAACCAGACATATTTCTTTAAACCAACCTCCAGATGCAAAGACCTGCTTGCTCTTAATGTTTTGAAACTTGAACATTATAACACAGCTTAACAATCCTTAAGAACCAGCATTAAATCTATCAACATAATATTAGAACCATAACATTTTTCCCCTGGCCTCCCAAAGATTCATACACATTCCTTTATGCAATAGGCCTTTAGTCCACCTGCAAGAGTTGCCAAAATCCTAACAGTTTCGGTATTGCTGAAAAGTTCAAGTCCCAAGTCTCTTCCAAACTGGAAGACAAACTCTTAGCTGCATTTCCATGTACAAATGAAAACAAAGTTAAACACTTCCAACATGCAATGGCACAAGATAAACGTTTTCATTCCAAAAGGTACAAACAGGGGATACAAAGGATTGGAACCAAAACAAGTCCAAAATTCAGCAGGGCAAACATTAAGTCCTGTAGTTCTACATGCACCATTTGAGGCAATATGTGGCAAATTTGTGAGCTCCAAAGGACTTGTGTGACTCCATCCCTATAGCACTTCTGGTGGTTACCAATCCCACAGCTTCTCTCTTAGGCTGTCTTTGCTCCCTCATTGCAACTTTCCTTAGATGATCCATGCTCCTGGCTGTTTCGAACTTCTGGGTTCTCCACTGTGCATTTGGCTTCACTCTTAACATTTCACACACTCCCCTCTCAGGGACACACTGCCTGGCTCCGCAGGTTTTCTGAAATTGGGGTGGAAGCTGCCTTAACCTCAGATTTTGTGCATTCTGCATGTGCCTAAAACCAGTGCCACATGGATGCTGCCAAGGTTTGCTGCCAGCTGGAGCAGTAGCCAGGCTTTCCTCTCTCTTGGCTGTAGGGGTCGAGTGCCTAGATCACTGAGCACTCTGAACCTGATTGTGAGGAACAAATTCTCTATGTCACTGCCATTCTGGAAACCATGTGGGGCCTTGACCACCATTCTGGAACATGGAGCTCTGCAACTTTCTCCTCCAAGTGAAGTCTTTTGCTTTTGCAGTTTTGAGGCTGCAAAGGGTTGAGACCCACTGCCTCTTCCCATGTTGCCCACAGGCCATGTATTTTATTTTCTGCTCCTTCTCAGCAATGGAGATCTCAGCTCTATCTTCATAGTTCACAGCTTCCTGACCAAACTCACAATGTTTTAAGTAATCCTGCTGGGCTCTTTGCTCTTGATTTGCAGCATAAATCTGGCTAAAAGTCCCCAGCACTAGCCATGCCACAGTATCAACATTTGACTGCCTTGAAATTTCTTCTGCCAGATTAATTAGTCCACTGTCCTTAATCTTAGTCTCAGGCAAAGTCTCTGAACACAAGCAAAATGCAGATAAACTTTCTGCCAAGCCGTAACACACATCATCTGGACTTCAACAACCAAAGTAGTCCTTCGTCCCAGCAGAAACCTCCCAAGCCTGGTCTTTACTGGCAGGATTTCTATCAGCCTTCTGGTCTTCTGAGCTCTGATGAGAATTTCCCATGCAGAACAGTCTAAGGTGTTCTAGGGCTACTCTTTCAGGTGACATGTCTGAACCTTTCCAAACTCTTCCCACAAGCCATTTCCAAAGGCTCCTGAACCACATGGTCAGGTGCAGTCACAGCAATGACCTCACTTCAGGTAACAAATTCTGTCTTGGTTACCTTTCTGTTGTTGTTGAGACAAAACACCTGATGCCCAAAATTAGGGAAGGAAAGATATCCTTAGTTTGTAGGTTTTGGAGTTTTCAGTTTATTATGAGAAACTCAAAGTTTAAATAAATTAAAGATCAAATTAAAAGCAAGCTAATAGGAAGTGAGGGGATGCATCTTTTCCAAAAGGCAAGAAGACCAAGAGATGAAGGGAGCAGAGAGGGAGAAGAAGGGAAGGGAATAAAATAACATATGGTATGCACATGTTTGAACTCTACCCACAATGAATGCAATCATGTTGTACTTCAAAATGTACTAATAAAAGTAAAAATTAAAAAATAATGATTACGGCAATGTGGATTGAACTGGCCAAAAAATTTGACAGAAAACAACAAATTCAAGACTCATTCATTCTCCAAAGATATTTTATACACTACAAGAGAGCAGAAAATCTTTGTTATTGAAAAAAGCTCATTTTGTTGTTGTTGTTTGAGACAGGGTCTCACTACACAGTACAGGCTGGTTTTGAACTCACTCATGTTACCCAGGCTGAACTTGAACTCACAACACTCCTCCTGCCTCAGCCTCCAGAGTGTTGGGATTATAGGCATGTGCCACTGTGCCCAGACTGAAAAAACACTCTTTAGTAAAAGCTATTTTCGGTGCCATATTTGGTAAAGCTATGTTCAAAACAAGAGTGTTAACTACCTATTCAAAAATACTGGTAATACTTTTGCTGAGTTGTACCTTTGCAAAAGTGTGGTCTATTTAGAATAACAAGAGTGTAAGTCATAGCTTTTATCTAGAGTAAAATAGAAGAAAACAGATGTTTCTGCAATGAAGGCACTGAATTATAAAGAAGTCTTACTAGAAAAAACAGCCTTAACTAATGGGCCAGCTGTTGATACATAGATGTTCAGAAAGGGTGAACTAGTCCTCTAGAATAAGAGATACCACAGAGGTAGAGGACTAGAGTGCACACTAAGAAATCCAGTTACTTGGTTTTACTGGAGTTTGTAAAGGAAAAATGGGGCTATGTAAACTGAAAATGCAGTCTTCAAAAAGCCCTGGAGCACCATGCTAGTTTTCGAGCTGGTGGCTTTGAGAGTTGACAGTTGTGTGGGGGCACATTTTGGGAAGGGGACTTGCCAAAGAAATTGCATCATTAGTTAGGGGTCATCTTTCCCTAAGGCCAGCAAAGTATGAACAGGGTAGCTGAGCTGTGGAGTATTTCCCCATCCATTTAACCAATTTTTCTCTGTGGCCCCCATTGTGAATGACCATTAACTCTGGCAAAAAATAAGATATGGAAAATAAAACCACAAAGAAAGTTCTGCCCCACCCCCCAAGGCATCTATAAGTATCAGTGAAATGTGGGACCCAAGCCAGTTTTTAGTGAACATAAGAAGGTCCTAGAAAACCTAAGATTTGCCATTTTGATGCAGAATAATGAAGGAGTTTTGCCCAGTGAGCTTTTGCTTTGTTTTTCTTGTCTGATCCTGCTTAGAATGAGGACTTTGGCAAAGTATCTTCTTTCATCAACTGTAAAAGTCTGTGAACTTGTTTATCCTGTACCTTTGCCGAAAAATGGAACTGGTAAATTTAACTAAAACATTAAGTACCACTCAGACTTTTTTTTCTCTTTTCTTAACTGTACAAATCCCACAGAAAATAAGATTTTCATGTCTTAATTTTGATACCGAAAGTGTCTTTTATTCTCCGCATGCTTGAGATAGCAAAGTAATTTTCGAACTGAATGTGATTGTCTCAGACAGTCATGATTCAAATATTTAATCTAAGAGGAAAATTCCCAGAGTGCTTCTCTCATCACTTCTCAGTTCTGTGGAGAATAAAAGCCTCAACTTTATATGATCTGATATTATTTCCATTATTGGTATTATGCTGTAGGCAAATATCCTTCAAGAGGCAAAATCTCCTTCCCTTGTGCTTAGCGAGTTAGACATCACAAAGGCTCAATCTGGCCTTTATGATATGAGTTGCTGCTACCTTGTAATATGTGGAGAATTTAATAACAATAATTTTACTTTATACAGTGCAGTCTTTAAGATTTAATAGTAGATTCTTCACACACACCAAGTATCTTTTTTTTTTTCCTTTCAAAGCCTTTTTTTCTTCAAAGATCAAATTTCCAATAGGTTAGTTGCTTAAAAAGTCCTTTCAGTGGCCTGTGTAGGTCCAGGAGAAAATCTATAAATTGATTACCTAAGGAATTGGATGAGGGAAACTTACTTAGCAAACCACTGGAGTCATTTTGAGTTTTTTATTTATTACTCATTCAGAAGAAAATGGTTAAGGAAAACCTTAAATGCTTGTATTTTAATATATCCCAAATAAATAAATATTGCATCTAAAACAGTTTTTCTGCCAAGTGTAGCCTTCAGAACACCTGCGTATAAACTCCTGATGAGATTTAAAATGCAGATTCCTGGGACACTTTTTAACCCTATGGAGTTAGAGTTTCTAGGGATACAAATTCAGTAACTTACATTTTAAAAAAAACCAGAAAATCATAACTTATCCACACTAAAGACTGAGACTGAATGTTCTCTGTGCATGATAGTTTTACTCTTGAATTTTATCCTTACAAATGTTACATGTAATAGTAGTTTTCCAGGCTTACAGGTAAAGATAAGGAGGTTGAGACTATGCCCATGGTTCTCAAATGCTCTGCCAGGCTACCCCAGGAAATAAAATGTTCTTACAGAAGCTCACAGGAGACTAAATTTCCCGGAAGACTCGCTGATATTCAGCATCTGTTGGATACTGAACCAACTACTAGTTTAAGGTAATTTAATTTTCAAATTACATATTCTTGTGCTTTTTGCCACATATTTTGATGATGTCATATAGTCATATGATGGGATTTTTAGCAATGCAAAAATAAATGTGGAATGAGAAATAAATTGCTGTTGTCTGATTTGTTTTCAACATTAAGAAGTTGTGCAGCAACATCATATACATATATATATATATATATATTGCTGAGAATTGAATTCAGGGCATATATCCTCAGCCCTTTTTTATTTTTATTTTGAGACAGGGTCACATGAAGTTGCCCATTTTGGCCTAAAACTTGTGATCCTAGTGAATCAGCCTTCTGAACTATATAGCATTATACTTGTATTGTATTTTATAATACTTCATATATTCATAGTATTAGTATGTATAAAATGTGACATATTTTTATATTTTGTTTCAGGTCATTTTTTTAAATGACAGAAATTATTCAGATATAAATGTCTACTAATGTGCTTTAACTAACTACTTAAGAAGCAGAAAGTTAAGTATTATTTGGGTCTCTTTTGTATTTATGTGCCTTGTAACCTTTATGAAGTTTGGGGACCCATGGTTTAAATTACAGCTTTGTGGAAATAAATCATAAGCTCAAATCTACCTGCCTCCAAGTGCTGTCCTTTCAACAGTGCTTTTTCCATCACAGTCTCATCAAGGAATTCTAGGGGGAAAATCCATGTGAGAACCAGCTGTGATATGAAATGCTTTTCAGAACTGATTTATTAGCATCAGAGTTAATTATTCTTGTTCCACTAAATTGATCAGATTGAACTGGCTAGCAAAGAACCTAGATTCTAGCCCTGATTTTTCCTCTCTCTGTGCTGTTTGTGATTGGACACTTAGTTTCTGTTCAGGGGTTTTAGTTGAACCTTAGCTAATGACAGGAGAGGGGAGTTATAAATGGATATAGAGACTTTAGGCACTATGCTGTTTTCTGTCATTATTAATTTTGGAATATCCCACTTAGGATCTTTTATTATGCCTATTTAATGGATGTAGAGAGTTGAAAGTAACATAAACTAACTAACACCAGGACTTATGCTCTTATTCACTGACTGCAAGTGACAAATAAATTGAATAGAGTTCCTTGACAGCCACTGAAGTAAAAAGGTAAAATTTAGTGCATCACTCCTGAAGATTAGTATCTTATGAAGTCTGATAAATGCTGGCTTTGGTAAAAGTCTGCATCCAGCGCCTAGATTACGGCATCATTTTGGACCCACTATTAATCTCTGGAAACACCCTGCTTTCTGCTGAACCCCTCACAGCTTTGTCAGCAAGGCGGGAGGCCCTAATGGAGTGGAACAAAGTGAGCACCTGGACTAGATACAATCTCTGCCTGGTCCAGGCAATGAGGCCCAGAAGCCATAATCTGAGTGGAGGGCTGGTCAGTCGCACTGCTGTACCTGTCTCACTGGCCTGTGGCTCTCATCTATCACTGTTGCCTCTGCTTCTCTGCTGAGACGCAGCTTCCAAAGATAACCATGAATACAGAAAGAGAGATGCTCTTTTACACAGGAAAATCCTCTGACTCAAGAAAAATAGAAAAGGGATTAACCACACTCAGAGTGTAAGAAGTCAAGGAAAAACGTGAGAAATCCTCAATCCGTTGATAAGAACAGTGGAGTGACATTTCAGTTTGACAAGGAGGCCCAGGAGATCACGTTCCAACGTCGCATTAATGCAGACAGACGCCATCTCATTCAAGCTTTTACTCCTGCCTGGAAAAATTAATCTTATAACTAGAAGTAAAAAAATAGGCTTTCACTAAAAGTGTTGTGTTCGCAACCTGTAGTACTAAATTTTGTTTTTTAAATGAGAATTCTAGAAAATCTTATGTATGCTGTTGGAAATTTTTATTACATTTTCAAGGGGGTGACAGCGAAGTGTGAAACAGAAGATACGTGGAGAATACTTCCTAGTGGAATCTGCACTGTCTCAGGCACAAAGAAAAGATTGACCCAAAAAGGCAGATTGTTAAATTATATTCTTGGCTCTACCATCCAGATACAATGCTGTTTAGGATTTTTCTAGAAGGAGTAGATTGCTATTTAGCCAGTGTTCTTTTATACAATTTCCTTGGGATCTCACAGACTGCAATGGATTAGATTTGTTGAACTAAGAAGATAAAGCATTTAGAATCAGCAAAGGAGTGGGCCATACACCCAGATGGAATCAGGTTTGATATGTTAATATCCAGAAGAGATTGCTGTTCACCTGACATTTTGCTTTCCCAAGTCCCCAAATCATAACTACCACAGTCACAAAGGGAACTATCACCTTAAGTATCTTCTCCATGCAACAGTACTTAGAAGAGTCCTTTTACTCAAGATCTTAATGAAGACAACAGAAGGGTTGATTGAATATCATTGCTAACATTTTTGAGCCTCTTGTTTGATTATTGCTGTATATAGGGTTTTGATTTATGTTAGCTCATTTAAATACCAAAGTAGACTTGGTGACTTCAAGACACAAAGTAGCGTGCATAAATTTGTATTTCCTGACAAGCGCTGGTCCAGAGTCTTCAATAATGAAAAATACCCAGAGCCTCGCAACTTCTCTTCCTGTCATGAGAGGATGTTTTTACTTGTTTGTGGTATTGGGGATTGAACCCAGGCCTTCACACTAAGCCACATCCCCAGCCCTTCTTTTTTTTTTTTTTTTTTTTTTGCTAAGACAGTAAATTTCTCATGCTGGGCTGGAAATTGCAATCTACTTGCCTCCGCCTCTCATAATGCTGAGATTAAAGGCCTGCACCACCACATCTGAAAAAAAAAATTAGCATCCTGGGATAAGGAAAGGAAACTGGTAAAACTGGAAGGCTGAGGGAATGAGCATCATGATTTCAAATGTGCATGATGCTACTTTCAATGTCTCTGAGCTTTCTACAAAATGACAAGTTCTCAACCAGGCATGGTGGTGCATGCCTTTAATCCCAGAACTTGGGAGGCTGAGGCAGGCAGATCGTTGTAGGTTTGAGACCAGCCTGGGCTACAAAGTGAGTTCAAGGCCAACCTGAACTGCATAGTGAGACCCTATCTTATAAAAGAGGGCCGGGGATTTAGCTCAGCAGCGCAAGTGCCTGCCCGGCCGGTGTGAGGTTGTGAGTTTGATCCCTGGTACAAAAAAAAAAAAAAAAAAAAAAGACAAGTTCTCTTCCTTACTTCAGGAAATTTCTTCACATTGGTCATGTCTCTTCCCACTCTCTTATAGAATCTTGCTCTTATCTCCTGGTACCTACCTTGCACGGTCCAATTTCTGAGTCACAGTTACTATTATACATTATATTCTTCTGAAATGTTCTTAGTACTTACAATTTTTGCAGAAAGTATTATCTCCATGTGGAGTTTTCTTCCCATTAACATACTCTTCAAATACTAGTTGTCTAACTTCCAATTAATATCCTTGAATGATGCCACAACTCTCCTCTCCTCTGCTCTCTATGATCTTACAGAGACTACATACTTTGCAGAATTTCTTCTTAACTGAATATAATTTAATGAAAACTTCTTTAAAATTTCTTTTTTATTAGTGTATGTTTATGGCACATAAATGCATCTGGATCATTTTTACTCACCCCTCACTTTCTCCTCTCTCTCCTTTTATGGAACCTCTTCCCATTTCCAAAAAATCTACCCCCTGTTTCTGACCATGTCTTTTTTTATTTAGCTCTCTAAATTATTCATATGTGGATTTCTCCTATAGAAAATGAGATACTTCACCCTCTGTGTCTAATTTTTTTCACTTAACATTTTGGTCTCAAGATCCACATATTTTCCTATGAAATGCCTCAAATTTATCCTTCTTTATGGCTGAGGAGTACTCCATTTTGTGTATATATGCCACATTTTCTTTATCCATTCATCTGTTGATATGCATATATCCTGCTTCCATAATTTACCTATTATGAATTTTGTATGTGTGTGATACTGGAAATTAAACCCAGGTCCTTCATGCTAAGCCGCATCCCCAGTCCTTTTTTTTTTTTTTTAATTCTCTTTATGTTATGAAGTCACCGAGGCTGAGCTCAATATTGCAATGCTCCTACCTTAGTCAAGCTTTTATTCTGTTATTTATTCTTACTTCCTGCTTCAGGTCCTGCTGGAAATGGTTCTCCTGTGGGGCAACACCATAACACTTCCCATCTGACAGTTAACTTTTCTCTACAACAGGGCTTAGCAACCTTGTTTTGTAAAAGATCGGATAGTACCCTGCAATCCTGTACACACAACTATGTCATGGCTTGGTACAGTCGTGGTGTATAAACGAATGACTGTGATTGTGTTTCAGTAAAGTCCCCTTACAATAACAAGCCCAGCATTGAGTTCCCATCTGATCCACAAGGCTGCAGTTCTCTGTTTCCCTCTCTGAAACTCCTAATTTTGGCTTTACTTTTTTTAACAGTGGAGGCAACGGATTGCTTTTTAATCACAATGAGTATTCTAGCACCAGGCTCTCAGGATCTGCCTACTGAAAGGGTTCACTTATAGTCCTCTGCTTGTAGCTTTCTTGGCAACTTAGCCCCTGTAATATCCCTGAGCAGCTTTGCTGCTGTGAGGACTCATTCTGGATTGCTCTCCATTTGGAATAACTGGCTGTGAGGTTATCAGGTGTGGACTAAGACAGCATTGTGGAAAAGCTGCTTAAATCAGGAGACTGTTCTAGTTCCTGAGGCTGACATTTACTAATTCCATCGTGCTGATTCTTCCGCATGTTTGGAGGCATTTTCCATAAAGCAGGCACTATTCATAATGTTAGTAGAAAGCAAAAGAGCTAACAGTGGGAATTTTGGCTTCTGACCTCAACCTCTCCCTGTCTGTGTTATCGGGAGCAAGTAATTTAACCTCCCCAGATTTCCATACCATCCCCTAGAAGGCAGAATCAGTCCTTACAAGAATTAAAGGAGATAATGTATGTAAAGTACTCTCTGCAGAGCTGGATATGTAGTGAGTCTCTGCTAACTAGCATTATTTTTATTTTTGTTTATCATTCTGATTGATGATGAAGAATACATCCTAAATTCCAAGCTGGAGTATATGTTCAGAAATAGTATATATCCAAATTGCATTTCCTTCTGCTACTGAATTGTTTGGGCTACTTAAAAAATGACTATATTTTGCTGGATTCATATGCTTTCTTGAGCTACAAATTTGGAGGCTGGAATACTGTTTGTGAACTACCTGAGATCTACTTTTCTAATTTTATTCCTGTGGGAGCATTTGAAGGTTAGAAGAAGGGGCATTTAGACTATAAGACTCAAGTTGGGACCCCATTTCCCCCCTAAGCTATTAAATTTGCTCCTGAAGTCCCAATGAATTATGAAGATGTTCCATCTTGTTACAGTTCTGAAATATTTCCACCTGAATGACTGGTTTTCTTTTTTCTCACCTCCACCCAAAAATTGCCTGAAAGTAATTTTTAAAATGCAGTATGAAACATAGGAATGAATTACTGCAATTCCATCACAGCCACAAGAATTCTGATCCTTCATGAAAAGTAGCATGGTTCAAAAAATCACAGTAGAAAGATCAAAGATCCATATGAAATAAAAAGTTGGGACAAAAGCAATAGAAATGCCTTTTGATAATTTTAAAATCTGGTTGGTAAACATTCAGGAAGGCTTTGCTTCTAAAATAAACTGGATTTCTTAGGTTAAAATATTTTGTATTAGGCTGATGCCAATCTGCTTCTTGTTCCTTTGTAGCGAACTGATTTTTTTTTCTGGTAACCTTTCAAGAATTATTTTCTATGTGTCCAGAAAATTTTGTTAATTTCTCAGAGGGATTGTAAAGTTTGAGCTGCATTCTTCCACAGAATCTGTTATATAGATTTTACTTCTTTTTTGAGTGTTTTTTCAATTTTTGGAATTTTAATCAGCATTTGATAATAACAAATCTGAATTCTTTTGTGCCTGTTTTTTTTTTATTTTTCCATAAGCAAAATAGTTTCTAATTGCTGAAAATTTTTACCAACTATCACAGTTCTCAGGTACCTATTTTTCTGGACATGGTATTATTCTGTTATGCAAGACAAAAATACGCCATTTCTGCTACACTCTGTGGAACAGTATCCCACCTACATAAGCAAGAGAGTGAAGTGTAATGGTTGCTTAGTTTTTCAGTGTATGTTTGGCATATATTTGTAATATATAATAATCAAATGTGATTTTTGTCCTTGCTTCTGATTATGTGTCGGATTTCATTTATTGATTTGCATATGTTGAACTGGTCTTGCACCTCTGAGATGAAGTCTACTTGTTCATGGTGCATGGTCTCTTTGATGATTTGCTGCATTCTGTTTGCCTGTAGCTTACTGATGACTTTTGCATCTATGTTCATTAGAGTGACTGGCCTGCAGTTCTCTTTTTGGTTGGATCCTCGTCTGATTATGGAATAAGAGTCGTGGTAGCTTACAAGAATGATTTTGGGAGTACTTCCTCCTTTTCAATTCCATTAGTGTTTGAGAAAATTGATGCTAGATCTTCTCTGAGGTTCTTATAAAATTTAGCAGTAAATTTGGTCCTGAATGACTATCATCAAGAAATCAAATAATAAAAATTACTGGCAAGGCTGAGAAAAAAGGAACATTTCTACATTGTTGGTGATAATACAAACTTGTGTAACCACTGTGGAAATCTGTTTGGAGATTCCTCATAAAATTAAAAATAGAAATTCCATTTGACCCAGCTATTCCCCTTTTATGTATTTTCCCAAAAGAGTTAAGGTCATCAAATTACAGTGATACATGCTTATCCATGTTTATGGCAGCAAAATTTATAATAGCTAGATCTTGTAAATAGGTTCCATGCCCATTAACAGATGAATGGATTTTTTAAATGCTATATTTATACACAATAGAATAATATTCTGTCATGAAGCAGGATAAACCTGAGGCATTTGAAGGTAAATGGAAGCACCATGAGGCCATACGATTAAGTGAAATAAATCAGACATACAAGCTTGAATATATAATGGTTTCTCTTATATGAGAAACTCCAAACATAAATAAAAAGCAAAATAAAAAGTAGAATAATAGGGAGATGTCTTTCAAATGGGGAGGGGGACAAGAGATAGAGGGAAGGCGCAGAGTTGAGGGAAAGGAGATGAAAAATTAAGAATTGAAGGAAAAAACAGAAATAGAACTTTTGCAAATGGAAGGACACCAAGAGTTGGAAGGAGGAGGGGAAAATGGTAATGTTAGGGAATGGAAAAAGAATTGAGATTTGAACTCCCTACGATAAATCTACTCATTATGCACTCCAAACATTTACTAATGAAAAAATGTAAATTGAAAAATAAACAAAAGTTACATTCATCTTGGGGGATTGGTACATGTACATGTCACATCTACATATGTGTTTTATGTGAATATGGGCTCTATTCAAGAAATTTTTTTGAACTGGCATTTCTAAATTTCACACCTGTACACAAAATTTAGATTAGCAATCATCAAATTTTATCTGAAGGGACAAATAGTAAATATGCTAGGCTTATGAGGCCATAGGTCTCTGTCACAAATAGTGTCATGATAGGGAGAAAGCAACATGGACAATGTGTAAATAAAGGAATGCGGCTTTTTCAAGAAAACTATCTTTCAAAACAGGTAGAAGTTTGGAATTGGCCTCCAGCCTTAGATTATCACTCTGATCCAGATCATTACCTTTTCCTGAATGAGGGGGAGGGTAAGAAAAAAAGACAAATAGGTCAGTACCTATAGGTCCATATTCCCATACTATTGTAATAGCTCTAGGCTCAATTGCTTGTTTGTTCCCCACTTAACTCCCGGTCCTCCTGCCTCACCACCCAAATGCTGAGATTATGAACACTGCGTAGCCTACTTCACAGCAGTTCTTTTTAGACATACATGAGCTGTAAAGTTTTATAAGCTCCACTACTCCCTATGAACTAACAACCCAGAATAGTGGATTCATTGGCAAAACTTTTTTGGCCTGTGTAGGTTGTAGACTTGATGGCTCTGACATAAACCATGCATATGCAAAATAATTGATAATCTATTTTCTCTCTAGTCACACACATATACACCAATTTTCTTGAAGCATTTTATGAAAAAGTCTAATGGGAAAAAGTGTGACCAGCAAGACTACAGTTGTAAAGAAATCAGTATGTACTCAATCAGTGGTTACAATGTCTTTGTTCAATAGAGTACTCTGTTTGAATCTCAGGATGTAATCCCTGACCTACAAGAGATTAACATTCTGCACAAATTTGGAAAAGCTAACTATACACTGAATATTGTGTTCCATATGCTAGCAAGCAGATTTAATTCTTACTTAATTATCTAACACCATCGTTGAGGGTCAAATGACAGGATAGATGTGGACTATTTGTACCAGAATTATGAGTGGTGTAGGAAGAGATACCTTCTTATGAATGGATTATAATTTCAGATTCAAACCCCCATAACCACACACACATACACACACACACACAATCAGATTTCCTGAATTAGACTTCCAGCATCTGGCATTTTTTAAAGGTCCTGAGGTATTTCACATGCCATGTAAAATTTGTTAAACTGCTCCTATAAAGCAAGTGCAGAATTATACTTCTTGTTAATTTATTGGATATCGTTTAAGTTTCTTTTTAAAAGAAAAGCAGCAGGATACATCTTCAGTACAGAGCCAATTACATGCAGGAGCATTTATTTTAGATGCAATTAAGTGTTGGATAAGATAAAAGCCTGCTTACTCTTGTCAGAGAGAGCTCCATGCTGCGTCACCTAATAACTAGCTGTGCGGCCTTGGACTGGCCACTTCACCTCTCTGGCCTCAATATTCAAACTAAAGAACAGAAACATGGGGTAGGCTTAAAGACCATCAATATCTCTTGAAATATTGACTTTGAAATTCTATGAAAAAAATCCTATGCTGGAGCATATAGACCTGACATATTTTGTTAGTGAAGTAAAAGAAAATTATCCTGGCTCACCTGCATTCTACTAGACTGGGACCTCCCACCCTTGTCTGAACCCTGGAACCTCTTTAAATTCCTGATGCTCTGGAGCAAATAAATTTGAATCTCTGGAGGCACTGGAATTGCTTTCCCTCTGGTGGTTCTAGCATGCAATCAAGTTAAGGACAGCTGCAGGAGAGCAATGATAACCAAAGGAATCTCATGACAAGAGGAACCAGGGTTAGTTAGAAGTGCAGGGTCCCAGCCACTAAACCTGGAGTGGGCCCTGAGAATCCACATTTTCAGGAAGCAACCAAGGTGGCTACTGGGGATCAGATAAACTTGGGAAAATGGAATACGAAACAGTTGCTTAGTACATCAAGAGGATTCAATCGAACACAGGAGTTTTTCTCCACGTAGCCCATGTTAGGTGCCTAGTTGGAATGGATTTCACTATAAAAGACAGACTAACAAGAGGAAAACAGAAACTTATCTACATGTGGATTTCTTATGTACACAGCAGTGTCCCAAAGAATGAGTAATTCTCAAAGAGCTGACTTTGATTCCAGCCTATGCAGCATGTTCAACAAGGAACAGTAAATTTTTAAAGAAGGGACAGAGGAAAAAGACTTTGAGCTCTATGAGAGGCAGTGTGGGTAGAGGGCTGTGAAGAAATGACTGATTAAGGCTAGTGAATAAAGTGTGTCCTTCTAGATTCCTCTAGTATCACCTCCAGGTTAGCGCTGTCTTCTATGGTTAACCTCCATTCTTCCTGGTACAGAGTGGTGGAGTGGATACCCTTTGTGTTTGTAACATTTTGCCCTACTTTCCATACATAGCGGGAGGGCAGGGAGCTCTGCTGTATCTCTTTCCTCTCAATTTGCCTTCGCCTCAACAATCCTTATTTGGGGACCTCACATTCAGTCTCTTCCACCGAAGCAGGAATGCTTAGAGCATCAAGCAATAAAATGTTCAGTAAGGATAGAACCACGATTATGCAGAAGGTGAGGAACTGAGGCTTTGGAGCAACTGGAAGATTAAAGAAGAGTCTCCAATCATCTTCTGAGCCCAGATATTAAATGGACAGTAGAAACTGTTGTGGAACCACGGAAAAACAGGCACAAGCGTCACCAATACCGTAAGATGACAAAGGCAGGCTAGAGGAGAAATCTGGAAAGCTGTAGTCCTAGAGTCTAGTGGTGGCCTGGACACCCTGACAACTAGCTGAGTCTGAAGTTGAGAAAGAGATCTGGCAGTGGAGCAGGGGGCAGCGAGGCCACCTAAAGTCCCTTCTGTCTCTTACCATCTGTACTTAGGATGACTTTCAGAGGGTACACAGCTGCCTTCAGAATCTCCTTCAATCTTCTGTCCAGATGAAATCTAACTCAGAGTCAAAGAGTAGGGTGGCCAAATTGCTCCAATAGTAAACCACTATACTTGGAAAATGCATTTCTGTCCCCCTAAAATTGTGCCCATACACAAAAGTAGTTACTTCATTCTCTGTCCCTGAATCATTGCCAGAGAGGTAAAAAGTCCATTCCACGAATTTGTCACTCTTCTCTGCTGGTTCCATCCCAGGCCCTGACTGGTCACTCATTTGGCTTCAGCATGTAACTCATCCAGACTTCAGTGGACTTTGTTCCATCTCTGGACTAACAGGAAGTCTGTAACTTCCCTTCTCTTGTCTTTCTCTGGCCTTCTAAGATTCTGAACGTCACATTATGAGGATGGGCTTGCTTGTCTGTTACTTACAGGACAGACATAGCCTTCCAGATTTCTCCTCTAGTATAGTTAGTAATCCTTCAAGAATGTTCAAACTTTTAAAATTTTATTATAGTAAAAGATACTTTGTCACTAGTCCCCTCAAAATATCCACGCACGAACTTCAAATATTTTTATCCCATCATTCTTGTCACTCTCTGAAGCAGTTCTGGAAGTTCTTTTTCATGTATATCTCTATAAGGTGTGATTAAAAAGAGCACGGTGACTTCTGCTGTTGCTGAGTGCTATCCAATAGAAAAGTGAGCACATACACATCACAGTATGTCCTCATCCATCTTATTCACTGAATCTGACACTGTGCCATTTCTGGCTTCTAGCTCTTCCTTAAAATCAAAGTGATCATGAAAGGTAAACACTTTGAATGGATTCAGGATATTGACACAGCCGAAACAGGGCAATTAACTATACTCAGGAAAGGAAATTTCAGAACTATTTCAGAAAGTGACTACGGCAATGGGATAAGTGTGTTTAAAGCAAAGGAGAGTGTTTGATGGAGGATTAATGGCAATATTGTCTTTTACTTAATAATTTTTTGTTGTTATTTAAGAATTCACTATATTTGTCAGTCATACCTCATGGGTCTTATTTGCCATTACAGGGCATCCTCATCTTCCTGTTTCATGCTCAGCTGCAGAAACACATCATATGGTCACTGTGGCATGAGCACTCTAGTAATACTTATTTGGTGGTTTGAAAGAGTTTGATGTTTTAATGGACCGGGTGTTTCTGAACTAGTTTTATGGATAAGCACGTCATTTTGTATTCATAACCACTTTTGCTGCATTATCTGGCTTTTCATGCCAGAGCGGTTGTGGAGAAGCAGGGAACAACAAAAGGAAGACTCAACATTCAGGAAAAGGCAGTGAAGAGAAAAATCCAACACTCAGTAGAGAGCAGGGGAGGAGGCCAGAGGGCAAGGAAGGAAGGAGACGCATCTTCATCTACAACACTGCCGTCACAAAATCTCTTACTACTGTGATGAACTTCATAAACAAAATAATAAGGCTTGCTTTATTCTAGTATAGACTAAGGAAGAGAAAGTTCGATTACAATTTCAGAAATAATAAGCCCTGGCCTGAACAGTAGCAAACGAAATATTGAGACAAAATTCTGTAACTAATTCATGTGACTTTCAGCAATGTGTTTTTGATCTCCAGGCACCAGCTTTTTTGTCATTAAATGTAGTATTTAGAATGAATCAGAGATTATATATTAGTAGCTTGTAGACTACATATATACTCACTGACCTTTGAGTTTTGGCCACAGGGTTCTTTATCCCTCCTTCCCTCCCTTTATCCCACCCTTCCTTCCTTCCTTCTTTGATGTTACTGAGGATAGAACCCAGGGGTACTCTACCACTAGGCTACATGCTGGCGCTCTCTCTCTCTCTGTCTTCATGCTTCCCTCTCTCCCTCGTTCCCTCACCCCTCTCTCTTTAGTTTGAGACAGAGTCTCTCTAACTTGCCCAAGATGAGCTTAAATTTGTAACCCTCCTACCTCAGCCTCCTCAGTGTTAGTATTACAGGCATGCATCACTGACCAGGCATTTTTTTTTAAACTAAACTTCAGATTTTATTTGTAGTATTCCCTTTTACCATCCCAACATTCAATCTAGTATTGTATAATACTTTTAGAACACAGTGATATTTCAGTTTGATTTAATTTTCAGTCTTTGTAAAGTACAGCAGTTGAAATAAAAGACATGCATCTCATACTCCTCTTAAAACTTGGTGACACTGGTGGCAAGCTCCCTGTCTTGCCATGTATTCTGGTAAGCTAGCACTGAATTGGTCCTGCCCCGTTAGACACAGTACACACTTTTCACTTCGCCTTAGTCTCCTCTACTCTCTATTGCCCCAAATAATGGGGCAAGTGATAGCCACTGCCGTTATTTACCATGTCCTCTTGTGACACAGGCAAGTGGCACTGGAGCATTGATAACACTGAGACTGCTGTGAAAAATGAAAATCAAATGTATCTTAAAGGAACTGCATAGTCCCAGAAAAAATGAGCAAGAACTAATTTAAAGAAATAAAAATAGTACAATAACAGACACACTTTGCTCCTTTCCATGGTTTGTGGCCCTGCAGGAATCTGGTATTGAAATCCCTAGGTGAGTACATATTTTCTAGTTCCCATCACTGTGGGCATCTGATAGGTGCTGTTTGCTCACCAGGATAAGGCTATGTGGGAAGTGTGAGGGTCTGGTAGACTGGCCCGAGGAAAATCTCTCTTAAAGTTCTGTCTTACTGAGAGTGGGACCTCTGAACTCCCAGTCCCTGGTCAGTAGGATGCTGTTTCTTTGACTCTGGTCTTCAACATTCAGAATGGAGCACAATTAAGAAGATAGACTTTAAATTCAGACCATTCAGTTTCAAATTCTGGCTTCACTCTTTCTAAGAAGCATGACAGTCGTCCATTATGTAACCTTCGTTTGTCTTAGTTCCATTTCCATAAAGTTGGCTATGAATAGTGGCTTATTATGATAAGTACACAAGATGGTAAATGGAAAACCTGTAGACTAATACCTGGCATATGGTAAGTGTCTGGCACATAGGAATGATTATTTTCACCACTATCCCATCATCAACCAGGGTGTTGAATTCACACAGAAGCCTCATAAAAACCCTGAGCCTAGAATACTTCCCAACTATCAACATTTGCACATAGTAAAGAGTATGCATGCATACTGCTTTGTGAAATTGACTGAGCATGCTTTGTGTGGCTCCTGTAAAAAAATCGGACCAAGTAAATAAAAGGTAGAGGGAAACAGATGGTGGCTCAACATCATGATGGGTTTTCTTATGTTCAGAGATGGAAAGCAATGAAATAGGCTATTTGTAAGGTGATGAGTAAACTTCATTTGTGGTGTTCAAGCAATGACTAGATGATTGTGGTTAAGTATGATATCAAGCTATTATCTAAAAGGGGAAGAATGTGACCATTTAAAAGAACACAATCGAAACACACTGAACACTCCCACACACATCAAAAATGAATCTAAGGGAGAGGAGAAGGAAACAGGGTAGTGAGGGGGAATGATTAAAGTATGTTAACCTGCAGAAATGAAATTCATTAATCTGTATACCACATATGCACTAATAAATGTGGGGAAAACAAGTCCATAAAATTTAAAATACGCCAACTTAAAAAATCAAGTTAAATAAATTTAAAATTCTGCTCTTCAATTGTACTAGCCACATTTCAAGTGCGGATGGCAAGAGCCACACCTGGTTATGGGCTCTTTGTTAGACAGCCCAGATATAGACTACTTCCATCTTAACAGAAGGCTATACTGAAAAGCATCACTGTAGAATGACGTGCTACACTGAACTGTCAAGCCAAGTCCTAGGGAAAGATCAGTACACTGGGCTACTGAGTAGTGAAACACTTGTCCAGGGGCTCCTGAGTGACAGACTCCTGCATGGCCCTGGCAAAACCCTGCTTCTGAGTCTCACTTTCTATATCTGTGATTATGGGTATAGAGGTACAAAATTCATATTTAGCATGTGACAAAAGATAAGGTGCACAGATGTTGGGTTCTTTCTTTCAACTACATGAAAGGAAATATGCATAGGAATCAAGCTAAAATACTGGGTCTTTCCAAAATGTGTAGTTGTCACCACTGAGTACCTAACCATGCCCTGAATGTGGAACTGAACTACTTATACATATTATCTCATTTAATTCTGATACTAAAACAATTTATAAACAATAATGTGGAATATTACATATCTGTGCATACATACAGATACTATGCTAAGTATATTAATGGATAATCTCATTTCACCCTTAAGGCTATTTTACAGGAGAGGTGTTTTTGAAGATTTAAGTGTCAAAATTGTTAACAGTTCATTCTTAGGCACTGCCACAATTAATATTTGGACCCAAGTCTCTCTACTACTGGGTGTTTTACAATTGAGCTTCGAGCCAACTTCCTTGTAAGCAAAAGGGTTGATTCTACTGAGTCCTTTATTATAAAGAGATAAAGATGCTGTGTATGTGTATCCCCTTGCCAGTACAGTGTCCAGTCCCGGGAGATAAAATTGTATCTATAACACTTGTTTCTTCATTGTCTCCCAGAACTGTACAGAACACACAAGAATTCAGTAACTATTTGTACAACTGAAAGAAAGTAAACCTTCTAAAAGGTCAGATTGTTCAAAAAAGATTTCTTAAGTAGCAATTTACTTTGGTGCGATCTTGTCCCTTTTGATGAAGCAAGCCAAGTGCTCATTATGGACATATTTGTTATCACTGTAGTGACTGAGAGATGCTTGCAACCCTGCACGGTCTGCTTATTCTCAGGAAGATAGCTAGGATTAGATGCAAGGTGGAACATACTTGGCTCATGGAGAACCATAAATTATTTTTTGTTTCATTTTGTTGTTTAACTTCTAACAACACTATGCAAACATTCATTTTAGATGATTTCTAGCCTTTCTGTCATAAAAATATATATCCCCACACGAGTAAATGCAGTGTTTCTCTGATAAGCCAGTCATGTAGAAAACTCCATTTAAATTAACCATTGATTAGTTAGGAAAGTGTTGCCTAGACTATACTTCTGCATACACAGAGGGTGTTAGCAATATCTTTCTTTCCAAGCTCGTATTCCTGTTTGTTTTGCAGATACTAGCTAGGGGATGGAATGACCCAGCATGTTTAGTCCTTTCTGGAGATGTAAATGCTCTTGAGCCAGTGGCCTCCTAGGTACGTGTGTTCGGGTTCCCAAGTTAGGAGCTATGAGAAAGTTGACCCGTTTGTGTTAGATTTGGGTTCTTGGAAACCAGAGAAAAGATTTCTTTTAAAGACAATTTAGTGATAAAAGTTTATAAAAGTCTGAAAATGCTACACAAAAATACTTAGATACATTTTCGTTGGTTGTTGCACCTCCCCCAAATATATATTTGTTAAATAAATTGTCTTGTTGGCAGATGGTTTTGGTGGTATTTTTTCAAGTGGTCATTATTTAACAGAGCTGTTTACTCTTATTGCAGTAGTAGAAGTCAGAGATATATGTGTCCAATCTTACTCCTAAAATCACTGTTACCAACTAGGTATGTGTACTTTCAGATACCTTTCTATGCTTATGTAAACACCATTTATATAATTAAAAATTTTTTACAGAGAAATGGAATTGTTCTGTGTCTTAAATGTTCTTACTTTTCAACCCTAGATTTTTCTGTGTCTCCAAAAGGCAATAATTATAACGCCAAAGACAGCTGCTAAGATATTTATATCAGTTATCTCACTAGCATTGTAATCTAAGGTGGGGTCCCACTTCTCTCATAATCTCCAATTCTCAGCCAAGACACTGAAGCTGAGGGGGGATTAAGGAACTTTTCTGAGGATGAGGAGCTGGTGGCTGATGAACTCTCTCAAATACTGTGTCACATCACTCCACCTTTTTAATTTTTTTTATTTAAGAGAAAATGGACACAGAAAAGAGAAACAAAAAGCAAGAGACAAACAAACAACAACAAATTTGATACTATAACATTATAGGTTTACAAAATGAGATGATTGGAATTTGACAGTGGTTGTAATATTGCATATTGTTACCTTCAAAGGGGTTGCTCAGATTTACAGATACAGACATGGAAAATTGGTCTAATCATATGAGTATCAACTGTTCTCTCTCAATAGTTAATGCATTTAGTAGTATAGTCATTTTAACCATCTTATGTATACCCTCATATAAATCTATGTCTTTTTCCTTTTCCCTTCCTTCTTTCCTATTTTCCCCTTGTAATACCTCTTGTTATCTTCAAAACAACTGCCCATACCATCTGGCCTAATATAATCAAACAAAATAGTACAGAATAAAACCAATAAAAAATAAATCAATGGAAGCAATACATAGTAATGCAATGTTGATTTCTATAATGCCTCATATTATATTCTAAGCAGTTGCCTATATCATCTGTTATAATACAATCAAATAAACCAAAATAGGTTAAAATTACTCAAAACAGAACAATGAAAGCAATACTGGGTTTCAAAACAAGGTGATCAAATATCAATAAAGGCTACCCTAATATATTTTGTTATTTTTGAAATAGTTGTCTGTGTCATCATATATAATAAAATTAGGCAGGTCGAGATAGAATAAGATCAAACTAAACAGCTCATTGAAAACAATACTGGACTCAAATTCCAATGATGGATTAGTCAATCATCTGCCCCGCTCGGTGATATCCCTCTGCCGCTGTTTCTGGAGCTGTGGACTTTTTTTTATCTCTCTCTAAAATGTCCTGCAGTATTCTTTGTAGGGTTGGCTTGGTTGTCATAAATTCCTTCAGTTGTTCTTTGTCATGGAAGTATCTTGTTTCTCCATTGACTTTGAAAGATAGTTTTGCAGGATACATCAATCTGGGTTGGAAGTTGTCTTCCTTCAGGGCTTGATATACTTCACTCCAAGCTCTTCATGACCTGATGGTTTGTGTTGAGAAGTATGCTGTGATTCTGATGGGTTTTCCTTTGTAGGTGATCTGTATTTTTTCTCTAATAGCTTTTAATATTGTTTTTGTGTTGAATTTCTGGGATCTTGATTATTATATGTCTGGGTGTAGGTATACTCTGGTTTTGGTTAGCTGGAGTTCTATATGCTTCACTTATCTTAAAGTCACTTCCTGTTCCCATGCTTGAAAAGTTTTCTGAAATTATTTCTGTAAATAGGCTTTCAATTTGATTTGTATTGACCCCTGCTTTCTCACTCACACCTTTTATTCTTAAGTTATGTTTCTTTGGGTTGTCTTGCAGCCATTGTATTATTACTTCCAGGTTTCTTGTTATTTTTAAGAAATCTTTCCTTTCATGATCACAAGATGCAAACCTGTCTTCAAGGTTTGAAAGTCTATCTTTAGTTTGCTTCAGGTGGTTTTGCCAACTTTCACTGGAGTTTTTGATTTCCTGGTAATCTCTTTGAATCTGTTTCATGTATTCTAAATCTTTTTTGTATTGTTCATTCCAGGTTTCCCTCATCTTCCTATGCTCCATTTTTTTCATCTATGTCTCCTTTAGAGATGCCTAGCATTTCTTTTATTACGTTTTTCATTTCTTCTTTTAGTTGAATTAGTATTTGTGTTCTAATTTCTTTTATAGCCTCATGAAGTTGTTTCTTTACTTCAGTTGTCATCACCTCAGAGACTTTAGTTGTGGGACTCCCAACCTCTTCTGCATTTGCTTCTCCTGGATTTGTTCTGCTTGGGTTGGAGGCCAGAGACTGCCTTTTGATTCTTTGTCTTGACATATTCCTGGGTTGTTCTGGACAAGTGTGTACCGGGGCTCTTGGTATTCCTCGTGTTGTCTGTAATTTCTCTGAGGTAAGACTGGTTCTTCTAGCCAGTGCTGATTGTGGCTATCAGATGGTTACCACTGGGTGCACTGTTACAGCACTGTCTGCTGCCTTTCCCCAGCCTATCTTGGCTCCCCGATGTCTGGCACCGTGCATGGAGGTGGGGCTGCCGCATGGGAAACTGGGCTGGTTATCTGTGAATCTTCCACTATCACCCCTAAGGCATGCATGGAGCAGTGGTCTCCAGACCAAGCTAGTCACCCACCAGGACCCTCTGGGGCTTGGTTGGAGCAATTTCCATGGGACTGTGCCCAACTAGGAGCAACTCTGGCCCCAAAATGGCTGACAGTCCTTCGCACTCCCTCATGGAGGATTGGGGTTTGCTGCACTCACCATCAGCCAGTTTAGTCCTCCAGGTCTGCTCCCCCTGTCCACTGCCACTCTCCTCCAATGCTGCCTCTCTGGGCAGAGGCCTCCAGGGTCACCGCTGCCACAGCACTTTGATCATGTGTCCCCAGGTTCCAGCAACTCCTTTCACAGAGGGGGTCTGGCTCCAGGTAGAGGCACCACCAGCCACCGCCTTCTTTGTTTGAGTGTTTCTGTTTACTCTTTCCGAGGGCTTCAATTCTCACTTTAGATCCTTCCTGGGTCCAGAGGACCTGCCTCCCTCCTTCTTGTCTTCCCCATGTTGCTATATTCCAGCATCTGGGCAGTACCTTTCAGGGAGGCCCCTTACCCTGCTGTTTACTGTTCCACCATCTTGTCCCACCACCCAGTCCGCTTTTTAAATGGTTGAATAATACTCTATTATATGAATGTCTTATTACCCTCTCCATTAAAAGGCAAAATTAAGCCGGGCGTGGTGGCGCATGCCTTTAATCCCAGCACTCGGGAGGCTGAGGTAGGCGGAGCGTTGTGAGTTCGAGGCCGGCTTTGGCTACAACGCGAGTGCAAGGCCGGTCTGAGCTACATAGTGTGACCCTGCCTCAAAAAACCAGGGCCTGGAGTTTGGCTCAGTGCCTTAAGTGCCTGCCCTGGCAGGCGCGAGGTTGTGAGTTCAATCCCCGGTGTCGCAAAAAAAAAAAAAAAAAAAAAAAAAAAAAGGCAAAATTTTGGTCTTTGGCTTGTTTTCAGAGAAGTTTATCATATTGGATGCATCTCATCATAATGGTCTTCCAGTTAAGTCGTTTTCCTAATAAACACCCCACAAGTTGGACTCACCTAAGTCCTGAATATCCTCTTCCCTGCTTCCTAGTATTTAGTCTCCTTTTCTTCCTTATCAGCTGGAGTGATTGCTGGTAAATTAAC